>JAUELF010043852.1:0-40185 GCA_031471495.1 Clinocardium nuttallii
CTCTTCTTGGAAAAGAATGCATTTTGATGGCTTTAATTTTAGTCCATACTTTCTAAATCTTTTCAGTACTGCTCTTAAGTTATCCAGATTATCATTAAACGATTTACCCAAGACCACAACATCATCCAAATGTGCCAGCACAGCACTAAATGCATTACCTTTGAGAAAGTGGCAGGTGCGTTACATAATCCAAAGGCCATCGGAACAAATTTAAAAAGGCCATATGTTGTGGCAAATGCGGTTTTCCTGCGATCTTGCTCGTCTAATTTGATTTGCCAGTACGCCGAGTTAGCGTCTTACTTTTAAAACCACTTATTATCAGCAAATGTGTCATTCATCTATTAGAGGCAGCGGGTACACATTTTTTACAAATAATGCATTGAGACCACTGTAATACACACACCAATGAACTTTACAATCTCCTTTTCGAACGAACTAGTACTGGCGCCGAAGTCCATTCCGCGTTCGATGGTTTAATAACACCCGATGTTTCCATTTTATCAAGATGTGATTTCTCTTCAATAGCAAACATGATTGGAGTCTTTCGCATCCTCTGATTTAGAGGTTTGGCATCACCTGTATCAAGTTTATGTTCGATGGCGGTGAAAATACCAAAATAAAATTCGTCTTTACGGACACATCTTGATATTCACAAAGCAGTCTTCTCAATTTGACTTGCTATTGATTGATTGGAAATGTGTATTTTAGATTGTTCCAACATTTTATCCAGATGTTCTTGAATTTGTCTAGGAATTGACTCTTTTTTCTATTCAATAATAACCCTCTGTACTAACATACTAACTTATGTATTGGTTCCGAGTTGACTACAAATGTTGTTTCGTGAGCCTCTCCAATCTGTTTTTTATCCTTCAATCTTCTTGAAGCATTTGTCGGATTAAGAACACATACTAAATGTTCTGATTGAGTCAGGCTCTAACATATAGTCCTCCATTGCATGTTCCATTTTGCATCTCACGATTCGCACTGAGTTTGCTGGTATATCGACCGTTTCACATACATATACTCTAGATATCCTTGGCGTTCTTTTTTCCATACCAACATTAATTGGCACCTTTTCACCCTCCACCTCAAGATAGAAATCGGCAGCATTGATGTTGAACTTTCTGCCATGTTTTAGTCAAATCCAAGCAACATGTCATCTTGTCCTCTTCGAATAGTGTGTTGCCTATTTGAATGGTTACAGGCCCTGTACTAAAGCCTTTTATGCTCATATACCTCCCTGCTGTGTGTAAAATGGCACTTTTCTTGATAGGTGGTTTATCTGCTAAAAGTTCATATACCCTATCTGCAATAATTGTTACCTCAGCTGCTGAATCTACAATCGCTTTCAATGGGACCGATTGTACCATACATGTGACGGTAAAGTTGAACATAAGCGAAGTTTGCAAATAACTACGTTCTCCTCTATATTCCAATCTGCCACACATGTGTTCAATACCTCGCTATATATGTCTGGCAATCACTTGGGTCGTCTTCCAAGGACATGATTCCAGATTGGCTATCTGAATCATCTGCTAGATCTTCTTCCTTGAACCCAGCTTCGTTTACCATGTCTGTAATTTCTTGGCCATCTTGAAATTCGGCCTCCTGGTTCAACCCCTCGTCGTTTAACGATTTTGGCTTTAAACTGCAAAATTGCACAGATTTAGTTGTTGAAGAGGCTACTTTCGTACAATCCTTTTTTCATTACAATTATAACAAGTATAATTCTTAATATACCGCTTTGGTGACCATGATCTTGATCTGTCTCGCAGACTTGTAGTCTTACTCATTATTGATTTCAGCTGATCCATGACGTTCAGAATCTCTGTCAACTTGTATTCTACCGTACTCATTTTGCCTTCAACTGTACTCAACTTCCCTCCAACTGTGATAAGTCGAATATCCACATCTGATGTAGATGGGCTACTGGTTTTTGATGGTACATTCGTGGCCTGAACCTGATTGGCATTGATGTTCACCTTCCTCAACTCTACCTCCAACAGATCTGGTTGTTCATAGCTTGGGTCTGAAGTCATTCGTCGGGCAGAGTATCTCACTCTCCCACAATTCATCATTTTCGTAGTGTTTTGATTCCATACTACTTGCGAAATGGCTTCATCCAAGGTAACTGGCTTTGCGTTTATTACAAAATGACCCGACTCCTTATCATGGCATCCTTTGCAGAACGTAAAGATAAGTTCATGTTGCATATGTTTGATAACCCAGTCGAGACACCCTATCTGCCCATGCATAAACAGTTTCCTCCGGTTTTTGCGTTAAGATAACAAGTATATCTGTGTCATCTGCTACTTCATTTACTCTTCTTCATTCTCTTTTCATTCTCAAGGTGCTGGGTAGGTCAGTCGAATTAAACCGCCGTTCAAGCCTCTGCACTAAGTCGAAATATTCCAAGTGTGGCTCTCTATCTATTAACCTGGCAAATAAATCACCAGCATCCTCTTGTAAACACCAACATAGGCTGTTTTTCTTCTGCCTTTCTGTCTATTGTTGTTCTTCAGAGAATGTAGTAAATTTAACGAAGAAGGCAAGCCATGATCATGTTCCGTTATAACTTATAGCTCTTTGAATAGGAACTGATTTTTGGATTGGCCTATTATATCCTTTTCCCTGGTATATATCTTGCCAATTACAATTCGGGCTGTATGTGCCAATTTTTGAGGCATATGCAGGGGGCCTCATTAACTGATTCCCATAGGAATATGACAAGTTACCCTTGCCTTGTAATCCCGTCCATAGGAAACTGCATTATTTGCCGGTTGCTGTGCAGACGTTCTTTGAAACATATCAGGGGGACCCATTGACTGGTACCCATAGGAAGATTGCAAGTTATCCTTGTAATCATGTTTATGAGAAACCGAACTAGTTGCCAGTTGCCAGTTGCTGTCGGTTGTTGACGCATATCATCAGCTAGTTTGGTTTGGCCATCAAATTGTGCACAATCTCTGGTCGACGTATACGGTTTAAAGTATATCATATTGACCAATTCGTTATTTACCCTAAAGCATTGTATAGTCTTGAGACCATCGATATCTACACTCCCCTTCGCTTCTTTTAACTGTAATATCTTAGTTTTCATACGTTATCCATCCCCAGGTAAATACAATAACTCCCTTCCCAAACAGTAATTGATTAATATGTGCTCCATGGTAAGTTCGGTAAAGGACAACTTAAAAAAATGCGTGAACATTTCACCATTTAAATTTTATTTGCTCTTCCTATCTCTTCCACTTCATTTTGATGGAAGCAAATATTGGTTATCTCGGTACAAGACAACTTAAAAACATGCGTGGACAATTCAACATTTAATTGTTAAATGTTCTACCTGTCTTTTCCACTTACGTTAGTCGGAAACTCATATTATCCACCAAGTTTCCACTGTTAGCCAAGTCGGTAATTCGAATATTGTTTTCCCAATGTTTTCTAGCAATCAAATAATTCAATGTTTTTTAATATTTACTACTTTTCTCACAGTTATTATAAAGTTGACCACTTTGCAGATAGCCGGTAACCTAAAAAGCATTAAAATTATGTTTCCACTTTTCAAAAGTCGAAAACTAAATCAATATTGTCTTTCAAAATCAGTTAAATGATTTGCTACTTTATTAACAATGTTTTCATACGTGTTACCACTTTAATATAGTCGGTGACAAAAATGTGTTATGCAACAATGTCTCCACTTTCTGATAGTCGAAAACTTAATCTTTAATTCATTATTTCCTTCTTTGGAAATTGAAAATCTTCCATTCAAAAAGAATGTTTTGAATATTTCTGAAAACAGACCAAATATCATTCCAAAACCTGTTTGCAACAATAACAAGACCTCGATAATACATGTATTTCCACTTTCTAATAGTCGAAAATATATAACATTATATTTCTTATGTAATTAATTATTTCCTTTTATATATTTTCTAAACTAAATTTGGAAAATCTTTAATTAAAAAGTAATGTATTGATTAATAAATTATTAAATTAATAAAGCCAAATACATGATTATTTCTGTTATCAACACGGGCAAAATTTAATTAAACAAATAAGTGATATAATCACAAGACCTCAACCATTAATTGTTGAAAAGTGGGTGGGGTAATGTTAAGAAAATACAAACATATAAAAAAAATGGCGGGCATTTCACAACTAGCATTTTTACAAATACTGTTTTGAGACAGCACGCATCGCCATTCGGGGACATAACATGTAAATAGCTGCTAATTACCATGCACAAGAATGCAAACAGTTCCTCGTGCAAGCCAAAACAGAAATTTGAAATCACCGCGTGAACTGAATTTTTTACAACCAAAAATGGCAGCAAAAAACCAGTACGAACGTTATTTCACATTTAACATAAAGCAAATATATCCAAACGGATATAAATGTATCTGAGTGTCTACAACGCACGTTCTACCTCCCGAAAATTAAATTTTTCGATTGGCCAACGCACGCTGACTAGATGCATGTTCATGCAAGATAAAGCGTCTGTTAGATTGAATTCGAACAGGGTCCATCAATATAAGATCACGAGCAACAGCTACGATACTAATAGTCAGAATATATACAACATACATTGAGATGCTGCCTGCCTCATTAAGTGCTTCAATTAGCAAGGGAATGAAGAAGAGTAAATGAAGTAGCAGATTACACAGATATACTTGTTATCTTAATGTATCACTGGAATCAGAATATGTCAAAATGTCAAAGGAATGTTTGAAGTTGTATAAAATTAAGGATAGTATTTATAATGCTGGTGGGTAAAATGGTAACATCCAATATCCTGTTCATCCTTGCGTGGAGTTGCTGCGACACCACATCTGCGATAAAATATCAATAGAGCCATAGAAGCGTCCGTCTGCATTTGCAAGACACGCAATGGTTCAAGATCACAAACAATTACATTCAACCGGCGCAATGGGGTTGGAAACTTGTTGGTAACAGACTGACACCGATATCGACAAACTATAATGCAGCTCAAAATAACTTACTGTTTGTGAGATGTAAATGCAAACTATGTTGCAGAAATCCATTTGATACAACTATTTGCTCTTCTCTCAAAAACAGCATTAAATTGTTATGGTGACGACTGTAAAGGAGATTTTTGCAGAGGAAGTAACACTTGACGACGAAGACAATGTTGACAATAACGATGCAATAATGTTTAAGTTGTTTATAAGACGTTTGCAGTAATAATCCTTTAATGAAATAAATATTATTGAGAGGTATTTTCAATTGTATAACCATTTTGGTTACAAATAAGGTCGAAGGTCACGAGCTATACTATCTGCAAACCAAGTTAATACATTGGAGCATAGGTAAGAACTGGTCTGGCAGTAAAAGGTGAACAAATATACAAGCTAACAAAAATAAACATGTTAAAGTTGATACATCGGAAAATAAGTGAGAAAAGGGATGAACACTTTTGGTTTTTAAAGGGAGATAATTAAACACCAAGTTATGTTCCTTTTATTGTACCATTCGCCTGGCCACTACTAGGTTAAACGAATGACCAATTAATTGATATCATGACGAACAGGCGACACACTAATGAGTGTGCTATAAAACAAGTGAACATTTTCCAAACTATCCCGACCTTTCGTCGAACGTCAAGTAAAATAATCTTGTCGATGAGTTATGAACATTTTTATCCACAGTTCGTATCGATATTTACTTAACTCTTTACCACATATAGACGCATTTTGACGCATCTGCATCAGACGACTTTTGACAATATTGCGGGACAAGGAGAATTTACATGTTGTGAGAAAATTCTCCTTTTTGCCATGATATTTTCTTTGTCAATATTACAACTATTAATTATAGATGTAATGTTATGTTTTACCAAAGAAGATAATCCTTCGTTTAACGATATAGAAAGGTGTTGCTTTATTTTCCTTGCTTCGATAAGTCTCGCGACCGTCTATCTAAGGTTTTAGAAAATAAAAGATGTTTACCTGTCATCTCGCTGCTTTAAATATCTCGAGAAAGGTTGTACTAAAATCTAGGAAATCGGTACTTCGATGTTATACAGTCTTGCCAGAACTCTATGAAAAAAAGGAATTTCTCGTTTTGAACAATATTTCCATTTAAAAGCATTCTTAAAACAGCAGAAATGTCTGGGGTCACATGTACTTTCATAATGTTTACATATGGAAAAAAGGTCACACGCTTGCTTTTATTTTTTCATTTTAAATAAATATTGAACAACTTTACGACAAAACAGAATAAGCCGTGTTTAGTGATTGAGCAATCCTTAACATCTTTTTTAACATGGAGTTCAAAAGTTGCATTTTAATCACCGTTGTGAAGGTATACACTGATTGATCTAATTCACATAAGATTTTCACGTGATATAAGATCCTAGATTTCTTACTAGTGTAATTGGAGTTTTGGTGTAAAATACCAAGTAGATTTGGAATGAAACATTTCAAATGGTAAGAACCTGTCAAAAAGTAAACACATAAATAACGATTTTGCAAAGTAAACAAATGTCCGATAATGATAATTCCAATAATAATAATAATATTTACAATATATGAAAAGTATAATCTTACCGGACAATGTTGTATCTTATTACTTATTTATCAATAGAAATTATCTATAAAAGAGTTGAAAAACATAAAGAAAAGAATGTGGTTTAACCGGGGGCAAGGAGAACTATCTAAAACGCTTTCACATTGACAAGTACTCACAAATCAATGACAAAGACATAGTTTATAGTATAAACAAGACAAATACATGAACGGAGTACACAACAAGACATGTACGATCCGTGACGTAGCCAAATATACACTTTCACATACACCGCGCCCCCTCCCGATAACAAGCCCCCCTCCCCCTTTCCAAACTCAGAATCCCCAAATATGCATCAAAATGTTTACGATGATCCGACCCAAACATCAGATAATGGGGTGACAATCCTGTTCCCACACTTTTTGTACTACTAACTGGCCGTCATATGTTTTCCAATCCGCCTTTTGTTCGTCAGTGAGCTTACCAAGCATGTTCAACAGGGTCTGGTTGAAACGCTCTGCTGTTCCTTTTCCCATCGGGTGTTATGGGGTTGTCCTGGATTTCCGGATTCCTGTGATTTTAAGTTTCTTTATAAACACCACTCTCAAAATTGTGAAAGCGCCCAGGAAAACCGTGAAGTTGAAGATTACTGTTATACAGGGCATGTGCGGTGGTCTGTGCAGTCAGTTACTGTTACTGCATTGTACAGCCTGTGCGAAGCGGTTTAAATGGTCAGTAATGACCAGGATGTTTCCAATTCCTCCATTGCTCGGTTCTAGAGACAGATAATTCATAATTCCATTGGTTTCCATTGGTTTCGTTGTACGAAAAGGGATTAGCTTCGCAAAAGGTCGGATAGCTGTTTTTACGGATGAAGCGGCCGCAGTCCTCCACCTACGCGATGACACTTTTCTCGAGTCATTGCCAGTAGCCATTATGTCTTCACTTTTCCCTGGTGTCCGGCTTCATCTTGTATTCCCATCAATGCTCTCTTACTCTGGACTTCCGGTAAGACAGACTGACGTACCGGTTGACCATCCAATGAACTTGGTTTAAAACGACAAGTAGATTCCATTCCTGGAAGAAACGCACTCGACTTCAATAAACTCGGATGTGATACTTCTCCCCGCGTTTGGACAAAATATGTTATTAAAAACCTTGTACAGAGCAGGATCCTTTGTTCAAACTCAGCATCTCCTCACTCGCGACATGAGGGGCTATAGTGATAGAAACGCAATCCATCAAGGGGTAGACGAAGTGGCAGCCTGGAAAACGGCCTCCAATTCATCGTTGAACACGTAACGTCGTGACAAGCCATCGCTTCGGTATGCAATCGTAAATTCAAACGGACTTAACTCTGAAAGTCAACGATGCCAGTGGCGTCTAACTTCGCCGAAGTGAGGACGTATGTCAAAGGGTTGTTGTCAGTGACAGCTTTAAAAGAATATCCCTGAACTTGTCAGTAATATACCATTTCAAAGCTAGAAACTTCCAACGTGTTTGCTGGGTATTTACGCACTGCTTGTCGAATACCTCTACTAGCACAAACTATGACCTTCTTCATTACATCGTGTGTCTTAGACCCCGAGTACTTGCGTCTACATTGTTCCGGGCCTCAAAACCCATGTACTGATTGCTTTCGTTTCTTGGATTTAGACGATTTTGCCTGTGTTGGTGACAGATGGCCTTCCAATAACAAATTGAGAGGTTGCACAATATTGACGTAGTCCTTCACAACACGTCGGTAGAAACCCGTAAATCTAATGAATAGGCATACTTCTTTTAAGTTACTGGGAACAAGTCAAGCCTCAACGGCTGCTGTTTTGTCGGGATCGGTGCATATTCCATCCTGCGAAACGATGGGACCTAGATATTTGACAGGGGTTTGGAAATAATCCCATTTAGAGGGTTTGAGGCGAAGGCTGTGTTGATCAACTGTTTTGAAAACGGAATTTATCCTCTCCAAGCGTTAATCAATGAGCTAGAACAGATCAACACGTCAAATATCAAATATCAAAGATTCCTCTCAGATGCATATCCCCATAAACTTCTCAATCAGTCTCTTGAAGGTGCATGGTGCATTCGGTAAACCAAACTCCAAACGGTTCAACTCTACAACTCCGAGAGGACCAAAATAAAAACAGTTTTTGGTAACGTCACATCGAAATAACACAAAAACATCCTTCCGAGTTCGATTATTTAATTTACGCTAGTCAACACAGAAACGAAGAGATCCATTCGGCTTGCGTATCAAAACAATATTAAGACAAAAGGGTGACTCCGACTCAAGAATCACACCAGCCTACTTCACATGCATGCTGCCTAACTACCTCAAACAAAGCAGGAGGGATCCGCCAATATAGTTCTTTGAAGGGTGTGTGACAATTTTGTGTTTGGCCAGGTCTGTCTTTCCAATCGCATTGGTGTTATAACTAATGAAATGGCTCAAATTACCCAAAACCTGTTCAAACTTGGCAACCTGATCCGCAGACAAATGCGTTGAGTCCACTTTACATCAGGCCTTTATATGATATCGACATTCGTCGTAGCAGCAAAGCCTAAGGCAAGAGTGTCCACCACAGAAGCCTGAGTTATTCGGCAAAGCAAAGACTTGGGAAACACTGAAACAGATGTACGACCAAGACAACGTACCAGAAAAAAGTTCTACAATCCAAACTGTCAACGGCTGATTTCCAGGTGTCGTCTGCCTGTTGGGAAGAAATAGCTCCTCTACAGCGGCTGAGCACATTGGTACCTACAATAACGGGACAGATCATTGAACTGATTATCCGGTATTACTAAAGTAGGAATATCTAGCAAAACGTTCGAAACCAAAGGAATAGAAACACTAGCATAATCTGCTATGGACAAAGTAATACATAATGAATCAAGATTGAGTAGAGATGGGTGTTCATGCAAATATAAGGAAAGCCGAGCCGATTCGGGCATCATGGATCCACTATATGATAAGTGCCATATGCAAGCACTCTCATTCACCTGTCCAACGAGCCTGTCCAACAAATTAGGATCACATCCTTTGGATTCACCTACCTCTGTTCGGAGTCAGTTTATTCTTTTGGCTGCTGAACGTTTGACTGGTTCTTTAAAGCTACATCGTTTTCTCCGTCTTCCATTCCAGCGACCTCTACCACCCTGGTTGTTGTTCGATTGGTATGCAACCCTGTTTCGAGCGAGAATAAGAAGAGCTCCAAAATGGCGGAGGGTGGCAATTATTGATGTTGGTGTGTAAATAATCCTTAAATACGAACCTCTGAATTCAGTTATCAGTGATGTTTTTATTTGTAAGGCAGATAAATAAGAATTTGTTTAATTGGGTTTTGCAAATAATTTTAATCCGTCCTTTAGACAACAAGAAAACGAGATTCCTGGTGTCGATAATAAAATAAGTGGATGCAACACGAAGTCTTCCATTTTGAATTTTGACTCATGAGTAGAGATGTGCGTTCACGAGAACCAAGTGTCAGCGCATGCGCCATCGATATACTTGCCCCCTGACCCTATCCTCCTTGAGTTCGTCATGAACTTAACCATAGTATAATACTAATGTATTTTTATATGTTATACAAACTGGGGTCTATTTATAGTAACATGGTATTTTTAGGGGATTCCCCGAGTTTTCTTATACGATAACATTACAGTAGTTATCATTAAAGCATGTGGAACATGTACAGACTATTTGTAGTAGTTTAACCAGGTATTGCGTAGTTGTTTTAATTCTCTCTGAACAAAAACTAGGAGGCTGAGGTTAGACCAATCTGAATGCGACCAAGTACTTGAAGTAGTGTTTGGAACATGTTTGTAGGCACAGTATATCAAGTCTGAAAGATTAGAATCATTGAACAAAAATAGAATTTTCTCTCGTATAGATTGCAATATATCAAAACAGTTTATTATAAACATCAATTATTTAAATAAACAATTTAGCTGATATGGTATTTCAAGTGTGGTCTACTTTGTAAAACTATGAAGCTACATTACAACATATGTGAAATACTTATTATAATTATGATTAAAAAGGAGAAAGTTCTGTCCTGTGGATTTCCTGTCTCAGGAATCATTACTCTATATCTGCGGTCTGTGCAGGCTGATCTGGATCGATATATTACGCAGAGGCCATTATGTTGGTTTTTACGAGGGACGGCTCAAATTGTTATGGTAAAAGTACCTTGACATACAGACAGTTGTGTTTAATTGTATTGTATTGTTTTAGGTTTTTAGGTTGTCCGAAATATTCAGTTATCAGGCAAAATCGTATTGGTAATATGCAACGGCCCAATATTTGTAAATTTACTAAATTACTGTCAAAGATAAAACAGAAAGTATTGATAAATATATGTAGATATATTTTGGAAGGTTATTCTATTCGCGATGACGTAATAAAGCAATAAAGCGCGTTGCTGTTTCCTAACCTATTCTTACTGTGTACCTTTTTAATTTGATATCCCAAATATTATTTATCTGATATATTGTATAGTTATATATTTACTTTTGTCGATATTTGCCAATAAAGGATTGAAATGGTAATAAAAGGTAACAAATCTTGAACATGTAGTTGTACCCTTTCCCAGATACATCAAATCTGAAGCAGACGACTTTGCAGATATCTCGCCTAAACTAGGATCAATCCCTTTGAATGAAAATGTCATTATTAAAATAGTTGAAAACGTTGTGACAAAAGGAAAGTAAATACTCATGAAGAGAAATGAGTTCTTTTCTTTTTTGGCCTCACTGATTTCAAAGGTCATATACTGCAGATGCGTCAGAAAGCGTATATAAGCGGGAAAGGGTTAAACACATTGTTGTGAGGAATCTCAAAGTATTTGGATTGTTTGTGTATTCTCAATCTGGGCAAAAGAGAGACATATTGTTCGATTAATGATAGTATGTAGTTACATGATCAATATGGCGTTGTATATTTAAGCCTATCATAGATAAACACATTCTGCAACAGAGATCGTTTAAAGCGTCTAGGCAAACAACTGGGAATTCTCCATAAATGTTAACTTAATATGGCTTTCGGTGCCGGTTCAATAAGAGATATTTTCCTCTGTATTGCAAGTGCTCCTTTATATAATATTGCTCCAAGATTCTTCCTTTGAATACGTCAACTTTAATTACGCTGTACTTCTGACTGCATTTACATTAACTTGAGTAGATTTCACACAACTCGTCTTGGTCACCGATTTAATTATAATTGAGCCGTCCCGCGAAAAAACAACATTGTGGATTCTACGTAGAATGTCGACCCGGATCAGCCTAGTCATGCCGCGCATGCTTACCCGGATAGACACTTATTACTTTCGGAGGATTTTCTGTTTCAGGAACAATTACTCTATCCCCCCTGAGACGGAATGTGATGGCCCGGATCAGTCTGCGTGGACTGCGCAGGCTGATCTTGGTCGATACATTACGCAGATGCTATTAGTTTTCTAGCGGGACGGCTCATATGTGTTCATTCAAAGTTAAAAGGGTACTCCATAGAGTCGAATAAAAATCGAGCCATCACACACATTCTACAAAGGGAATCAACTGTTGTGCGCTTTTCCTGTAGAACTCATGCTGATTACCGAACATGAGAGCAAGCTCGTTTGACTTGATTCACTTTTAATCCTTCTTTTGATTCGGACTTTTATATCTCCGTTATTGGTTGTGTTTTAACATTGTAGAACACATACTAGTTTTAAAAACGTTCTCCGCTTACCACTAAATACAAATATCAGCCTTACGTTAATAATATTTTAAATGTCAGAGTGTTGCATTTTCCTGAAATGTGTTTGATGGCACTTTTCACCTGAAAATCACCGACCCTCATACCGGGACAATCGATAACATGTACCAAGGCATTCAATCCGCTACAAAGGCGGCAATTGGGTTTTCTTCATAAAAAGAGATGGGTGAAAGTTGTATGTATACTATTATATCTTAAAGTGATGCTTTATACATAATCTGTCCAGCTGTAACATGGCAATAACTACATGTACCTGCACAAATGTGTAAGTGCAGTGTACTCGGATATCTCAACCATTCGATAACTCGAATAAATCAGTGATCTCGAACCATTTTCAGGAACGGATATATCTTTTGAACAGTGAAGCAGCAGTTCTAGTTGAATATAAATTGCGTTTTCCCTAATTGGTATCAATCCATAGATCATTCGGATACGTTTATTACTCGGTGTTATTGGATGGCCACTTTCGAAAAAGAATTATCGATTGTGTTATTCAATGTCTGGTTTTACTCTTTCTCACATTTAGCAAATCTGCAGCAGACGACTTTGAAACTATCTACTGAAGCATATGGAAAAAAAATCATAAATGAAGATATAATTAATGAAAAAAGTTGAAAAATATTGTGGCATTAGGAGAAATTGCTCGTTTTGAGCAATTTCTTCTTTTGCCACAATGTTTTCAAAAGTCATCTGCTGTCAGATGTTTATAAACAGAAAATGAACTGTCTCTGTCATATGACAGATACTTTCGTTGGCTTTATTGGGATTCAATGCCGTTTAAACAGTATATCAGTGCACATCACTTGTTTGTGATCCCTTGGAGACATGTTGGTGCTAGACAAGGAAATGTGCCATGCCAACCACGGGCACATCAACACGACTGCTACGAGTGGATCCGACCCTGATCGTCCTGTTCGAAACCCATCACGCCAACCTCTCGTCAACGGCGGACTTATGTGTGAATGAGCTAACTGTTATAGTGTTAACCATACAACATGCGACAGATTATTCCTTTAGAATTTAAATGACCACTGAAAACATTTATTGATTTGGAATTAATGTATTTTATTATGTGTGTGATTTTACTCTTATCATACATTCTCGGTATATCGGTATATCGAATTCAGCTATTCAAATTGAGTAAAATAAGTCCGATCAAGCGAAAGGGATAGAATCGCAACATAGTGTTGGTATCACATAAAATGGCTTTGCAGATTCAAGTATGAAGTCACCTTTTAATTTTGAAATATATATATCAATGGCTTTGTATAATAATATAGATACATACTAACGATGTATTAATATGCAGCACGAGATAACATGCCTGTTACGATTCCTTTCGATATGACAAGATTCACACATATATCGTCTGCTACAGATGCGTCAAAGAGCGTCTGTATGAGTGCTTTAGAATCTAAATGATCACTGAAAACAACTATTGATTTGGAATTGATGTTTTTTTATAATGTGTTTATTTAACTATTATCATACATTCTCGGTACATCGGTTTATCGGATTAGTTTGGATTATTTGAGAAAGAATGTAAAGACTTCATCTATTCAGATCGAGTACAATAAGTCCAAGCGAAAGGGGTCGAATTGCACCACCGTATTGGTATCACATAAAATGGCCATGCAGATTCAAGTAGGGAGTCATCTTTTAATTTCGAAATAAATATACATCCATGGCTTTTTATAACAATAGTGATACATACTAACGATGTATTAATATGCAGCATGAGCTAACATGCCTGTTACGATCCCCTTTAATATGACAAGATTCACACATATATTATCGTTCCCATGAATTAAAAAGTGTCTGCCATTGTGCGTTCAATCGGGTTAATGTGGAAATAATCTTGAGAATGTACCCAGTTTGGCCATATAGTTTGTGTTCGTTAAATTCTGAAAATAACCCCCGAACGTGTTCACTATGTTATGAATGATATACACCAATAGCCTTTTCTCCATATGCGTCTCTTTATCATCTGTCCTGTGAACTAACAGAGATCCGACGAGGCGCTGTCTGTCAGATAGATGTGTAGAGTGGTCAATCTCCCCAGGCTGTTTAAGCATGTTGGTGGAGGGTTCATAAAAGTCTGAAAATAACAATAACATTTATCAAATGACCTTCTTAATGTCATATTAGTGTTGTTGATTTATTTCAAATTTAAAACGAGCGATATCAGCATCATGTCAATCATTATAGCCGAGAATTAACACTATTATGCGATGTCAATACGGCTTTACAACGAAAGCAAAATCAACCGGTTATTTAGTATCGGTCCTTTGAACTAAGAGAACTCATGTCAGACAGAAATAATGTGTATTGTTGTCAGGGTACCGATGCTAGTCACACATTTAGGTCGTGAGTTCATGAACAATTTCTAAAACATTCAACATGATGCAATGATTCATCACGGTGTACGTAGGCCCGAGGATGCCCCCTTTCATGAACCATGTCATACTAGAGCATGGCAAGGATCGTAATCCTGATTTTGATTACAAATTTATAAGAATATTGACCTATAATTGAGCAATGTCGCATATAAACCGATAAACGAAGATCAAAATCTGTCTTCATGGCAATACAGTTTGTTTGGTATCTTCCTTAGACGCCATCTACCCTTACACGCATCATTGAAGCATATGTACGAATATATTGACTAAAGGAGCAAACATGCATCACTGTATACCATTTTATTGCATTGGCCATTCAAATTGAAACCTCTGAAAATCGGTTTTCATAGGGAGTTGTCCATAATATAGTAAAGAGTCGTCTGTAACAGTGATTGTATGAGTGAACATTAATTTGAAAAGTGCAAATCTGGCAATAATTGTATTCCTGTACATAATGAATGAAATACGTTGGCCATTTCTGAACAGTGCAGTGAAGGTTCATATCACCAAGCCTCCCCCCACAGTCTAACCAGCATAAATACAAGTTGGTTGACACGACTCTACAAGCGTGTGAGGGTCATTTGTGAACCGTGTATATATTGATCAGACGGTACAGATGCACGTGCTGATCTGGATCAATTATGTTCACAGAAGCCAACGTGTAAACTTGTTACTACTCATAAAGTAAGGAATTGTTTGCACAAAAGTTGAAATCAGTTACACTGGATAGCTGAATGTAAATGGTAATCCTTACAGGGACTACGTTGTGTGCATTTAACCCTATCCCTCATATAGAAGCTTTCTGACACCTCTGAAGCAGACGTCTTTTGAAAACATTGTGACAAAAGAAACGATTGCTCAAAACTAACAATTTGTCCTTTGCCACAATGTGTACAACTCTTTTTACTAATCAAACTCTCATATATGGATATTTGTTCACGATTTCAAAGTTGTCGGCTGCAGATTTGCTGTATGTGTGAAGGGGGGTTAAGAATGAAATGGTAGTACCAAGAAATACTTACCCCATATGAAGCCGGTGGCGGGTGTTCTAGATGTTTCGATGTGGTGATGTCAATCGTGAAGGCCCAACCGAATGCGTTTAGGACTCCTTTGTTGTATAGTAAGAAGACGGGATAGAAGTCGTCACAGTTCATGTTTAAGTCCAGATTGTACCAGTAGTGCAAACCTGTTTATGAAGAGGATAAGTATGTTTGTTGATTAGGGATGTCGACGGTTAACCGGTTAATCGGTTAGTTATTCAAGTAACCGAGTACCCGGTAATACTTTTGCTTAAACTTTTGATGAATAGATACAATTCGATAATGTTGCATTATCAACAACATTGTCTTCGGTATAATATAGGGACATATTGCACTAAAAGTGTTCAAATGAAAGTATTAATACGCACGAATGCTCCTCTAGTCACTGTTTTGTGATATAGCTGTTAGTGTGTATGGTTTGATAGTGCACACCGGTTTATAAAAAGGAAAAGTATGTGTTTCGCTGATAGATAAATTTAGATAATGGTTATAATATTAAAAGCATTTTCTTAAGTATAAAGTAGACCATACTGCACTAAAAAGTGTTCAAGTGAAAGTATTAAAAAGAACGCATGCTTCTCTTACCAATCAATGTGCTATGATAGAGATGTTAATTGGGATGGTTTGATAGTGCAAGCAAAAGCGAATGTGGTCCTTAGATTTGACTTATTGTACAACAACAGTATTATTTTCACGCATGACTATGCTTCGACGAAAATAACTGATTTATGTTTCCCAAATTGAAATACAGCTCCACTTTAAAAAGATCAACTAATAATTGTTTTAATTTTTTTATTGCAGGCTTTGATTTACTCATGAGTGTTTGAAACACTGAAAAGCATGTGATATAATATATCATATTATGGCTGTTAACTTATAGATTCGAATAAATGACAAGAATTGTAATGTGAGACTTAATTCAACGCCTTATCTAAATGTACATCTGCACAATCTTTTTTAAACATTGTATCCCTTGCACAGTTTATCAATATGAACGTATACTTCATAATTATATCAATGGCATTGATCCCTTTGTTTCTTCAGATATCAGCAGTACTGACGATTGTTTGCAGGTTTAATAACGTCTAGATATACATCTTGTACACGTGAAGTATTTCTCTCAATCCGACTGAGTTTGTACGCCTCTGCAGCAGACAACTGTTTATAACATTGTGACAAAAGGGGAAACTTATCATAATACGCAATTTCTTTTTTAGCTTCACTGTTTTCAAACTCTATTAACTCTTCTAATAAATACGGTTTCAGAAGTGAGATTTTTAAATATATGTTTTCAAAATTGTCTGCTGCAGTTTGAAGTTCCTATATAAATATGGATTGATGTCTGCTCAACCAGATTCTTGCCTAGCGGCTAGGAGGTCTCAACTGATAATCCCCTCACTCACGGGAATGGAACACCGTACCTACAGATAATGTAGTCCGAACTTAACCTCGGAGTCCTCATTACCCTTAGGTTCCTGATATTTGACGACGTGTGCTATTCTTGTTTGAAACTGATGCATCTCAATATTAATGTTGCCCACAAAGTCTGACTATAACATTGTCGCCTATAGTGCCAAACGATACCCTTTCTGTCCACAGAAATAAAACAATATCCCTTCAAGCATAAGCTACTCTTTTTTTTCCGGACAATATTACAAATCAGTCAACTTCATAGACATTTAATCCAACTTATTTATTTGTTTAAAACTGATGTATGACTATATTCTACTTGCCCATAGTAGGAAAACAGGATCCCTTTGTCCACATGCTTCTTTCCGCCGCGGTCTGGGTAGCTGGTATGCTGATGCACTGCGTTACTGGGTTTGTACCGTTCTGTATCCAGAGTCCAGTGCCGGTCCCCTGGGTGGAAAACTGGCCACTGGTTCTACCATGGCATAAAGTGGCTGAAAGCATACACACACACACATACTGTAGATAGGAAAATAATCGATACGATTAGCCGTTACATTGTAATTGAATAATGTCCCGCAAAGGTATTCACTTTGTGATTTGTGCAAACGCTTCAGTTTTCACCTCTCTGTTGTTGTCAGATTTTGAAATACGGACGACATGATATTTGTCATAACATTTAAATAAGGACAACATAACATTGCAAATTCATAAGGTAACAGGTCGTTTAATGTATGTTTCTATGACACAGGTATATGTTATATACTACGATATATTTTACTTAAAATGATTATTACAGTAATCGTTGTGAAGCAATGACGTAAAATGAACACATGGTGTATGTATAACAACTTCCTATTTAACAAAGACTTAAGAAGAGAGAGAATCGGTCAACTATTCGATGTATGAAAACTTAAAATCATAATGAGAACACCTAAATATGTTGAAATATATATAAAACAAAATCCATCCAAGAATATTTATTATATAATGTTTACCTTCTTATATCAAATGAAATAAAGATATATCTGTATTTACCTGGGTCTACAAAATACGCTGTGGCATAGTAGGTATCCCCATCTAACACCATGGGTGTGTTTTGAAGTTGGGATGACGGGAAGTTGTTTGGATTGGGGCTGTAGCTCTTGCTGACCTGGAAGATTGGATGATGTATATATATACTTCCCTTGCTTAATACATTAATTGCAATGGAAATATTGAGGTTTTTACCAACAATAAAGATTCAGGTAAGTCAGATAGTGAAAAGCTGTCTCACAGGAAAACAGCATTGTTTGCCTTTTAACTTTCAAAATGTTCAAAACTCTTTTGCATAAACATTGAATAGTGTACAATAGGAAATTCGGCGCTGAGTGTTAAATCGAATTTTAAAAAAAGAAGCCTTCCACTATCATCTTCTTCTTATATTTCTCATAATATGTTATAATCCAGTCGTCGAGCAAGCGAAACCCGAATCCGGAGCTTCTTATGTCAATGACCTCGACTACGGTCAAATTGCATACTTGTGCAGCAATAACATTCTGTCGCAAACAGTGCCGAACATGATAGGAATGGGTTAATCTCTAGTCAGATAAATAAAAGAGGTTGTAGATCGTTGGTTAGAGTTGGTCAATAAATAAAAGATAAATAAATATAAAAATCACAAGGAAGTGAAACGAAATCACGGATGTGTCTGTATTATCATTGGTCAGAAGAAGACTGATTGATTGATGTTCTGAAGAACAGTATGAAATGAGGCTCAAAGAGCCAACTGCTGTAATCTTACAACAATTACGTAAACGATTTAATGTTTGCGTAAACATGTTTAATAAAGTAATTGATAAATGCATTTGATTTCGAGAAGCACATGAGCATCGAATAGAGTATTTCTATATTTCTGTTAACTGACAGAAAAAGAGAAAAAGGATATACAATTATGTTTAAGTTATGCATAATATTGCAAGTGCCTTGTGTAGATTCAGTTTAAAAATCATCAACAGCATCGCCGACGATACAAAAATAATCTGGCAGTGTCGTTTGTACAGATGTATTGTGGTCGCAGTGATCGTGAAATTTGACCTATTTCAGTGAAACTCAAATCCGTCTAGGCTCTCTTGAATCTGAACCTATGTATGAACTATGAGGAATTCATTCCACAAATGAATGTGCACGACGACAACGTCGTTTCGTACAGACGGTTGATAGTCAAAGTGACATTGACCTTTGACCTAGGTCAGTACAACACGAGCTCGTTTGAGCCACCTGACACTGAACCTGTGTATAAAGAAATTCCGTCCAAAATGAAAGTGCTACAGCGATGTGGATTAAGATATCAACTTTAACCTAGGTCGGTACAACGAGAACCCGTTCAAGCTTTCTTGACACCGAACCTGTTTATATGGTATAGAGAAATTCAGTCGATAAATAAAAAATGTTAGAGCGATGACGTCGTTTTGTGCATATGCGTTATAGTCATTGGTATTTTTACCTTTAACCTCGATTGGTGCAACTCTAACGTGCTTAATAGGTGAAACGTGTGAACATATGCGTTAAGTTACATAACAATTAGATCATAAAGAAAAGCGATGACGTAGTCACTTTATAAGCTCGTACAAGATGCGCTTCTTTTGAAGATGTGTTTCATAACAATCGGCAAAGAAATGATGCAGCAAGTTCGATTGTGTCGTTGGGAATCGTACGAACGCGGATCCGAATAAGCGCTAGACGACCTCGTCGTGATGTGATAATGGACATGCATATCACACAAATACGACATTTACTTGGACAAAAGTTAGAGTTACATGTTTTTACACAACATTGACAATCTGTCGAAGACATTGATTGCTGGGTAAAAAATTCATGTGTATGTATATATTTACATTTCACCCCGGTCTTAAAAAAATGTACTTCAAAATTGCTCAGTGTTTCATTTATAACCTGAGTTGTCTTTTATCTAAGTGAACAAATTGCATAAATCTATAATTGAAATAATCTGAAAGATAGTCCATACCCCAGCCTGTATCCCAGCAATGTATCCTGCGGGATCGTAGATCAGTATAATAGCTAGGTCACTGTCCTTCCAGAACCGGGTACCAAGAAATTTTGGATTATCTAAACATACAATGATACACGTTATTATAACACAACACTAACTATTATGCTGGCCCTTTATATTTCTCTCTTTTACACAGATAACTTCATAATGGGGAGTGAGCAGTTCTTTTACCCACAATATTTCTCTTATTTTTCAACCAAATCCTATGTTTAGGGCACTCAAAAGAATCGTCTCACCGACAATCTTTTTGAGTACCACAACATAGGGTTTTAATGTATTATAAGGATTTTAGGATATGAAATATGCCCCTTATCTAGAGCCCTGTTTACACACTTCGAAATAATCCATATATTGAATTGACGGGAATATTAAGACCAACAGTGTCTATGTACGAGATACGTGTACATCATTCAGTTAACTGTTTCTTGAGTACATGTATAGCCATTCAAGATTGGCGCTACAACATTACAACAGACTGATACTCTACTTACTATTCTATTATTTTATGCACATGCAGTAAACATGCATATGGCAGTTTGTATACTGCGTGTATTCATAATGTCGGTTTAAACAGTACCGAAAACAATACAACATTTGAAGAAATGGGGACATCTGTAAATGATAATAAAAAGCATACTTAAACTTGTGAAGACATCATTATTCTTACTTTTTCTCTCTAATACATGAATATAACTACCACAACATGAACTACTGTAAGATTGGTAACATTTTGTCTATTTTGTTTATATTGGTTTACGTTTCGGCCTAAATGCCTTCATCAAAATATATTAAAAGAAAAATACATATGATGTTGTTTTAACATGACAATTTTCGTTATATAAAATGATCATATACAGGAAATGACGATATACAGAAAAATGACGTCTTCAAATAAGATTCCACAAAATGACACATGTCTGGATATATATTGGTCTCAAATAGCCGAAAGCTCATTTTCCGACTACGTAGTTCATAAATAACAGAGAGGGATAATGTGATATATGAAGCAATACCTGTACATCCTGTGTGACCCGGCATCATAGCTGTCCAGCCAGCTGAGGTCGCTAGAGCTTTGGTTCGTGGTAAACTACCGAAGGCGCTTGCGCTTAAGGGGGGTCCCCACGTGGCTGCAAGGTAACATACATGGCTATAACAATAGTGTTAAGTGACAAGATATTAATAATGATGAGTCAATATTAACCTTTTAGAAGCTAGCATTCGTTATTTCAGGATGTGTAACGGTTAACCCTTTCCAACATTAAGACACTATTTGACGCCTCTGCAGCAGACAACTTTTGAAAACACTGTAACAAAAGGTGAAATTGCTCAAAATGCGCAATTTCTCCTTTTGCCACAATATTTTCAACTTCTTTCGGTATATATACCTAGAATTATAGAGATTTTCCATACTTTTTAGTAGACACTTTCAAAGTCGTCTTCTGCAGATGTGGTGTATGTGGGAAAGGGGTAATACGTTTAGCCTTCAATCTGGTAATTCACAATGCAGTCTACTCTAAGCATTTAACATGGTAATCAGTATATTCACGTACCATGTAACAATATACAAACTGTGTATCTACATTGTATTTAGGTTATCTCTTCTTCTTTTTAAAATGTCATATTGAACAAGAAAACTCTTTAAAAAAAGATATATGGCGATCAATATGAGAAAAAACTAAGAAATGGAACATGCACATATCATTTGACTACAATATCAGAAAGGTCTTGTTAATCATCAAAACAATCAGTAATTTTCCATGAATTATAAAAATTGCGCAAATATGTTGTATATCTAAGAATTCGACAGCTCCTTTAATTGGTAATGTTTTATAATCGTGAACCAGTTGGAACATTGTTCGATTAAAACATTGTTTTTACAATGTATAGAATCAGTAATCGAGCGTAGCTTGTGCGGGTTTTTTTAGAACCACGTGTCAGCCAAGGTTATGTTAACTCTCAGAAATGACTAAATAGTAAACGGAAACAATACAATTAACTTGTTAGTATCTTTATCACAGTATCAACTACTTCATCTTATTAGGACCGCCAACTTAACTAGGAACTATTCAAAACGTTTCATTTCCCTTTATTCCTTCGACATTGTTCATTGAATACAACATTTGATCGGTCTACAATCTAGATCATTTGTTTAACATTTAGGTCAACACTGAGATTAAACAGTTATCGCCGAAAAATGATAGAAGCATATCGTTAGCGAAAAGCGATGGTATAGTATAGGAAGTCTTAGAACTGATATATTTTAGGACGAGTTGATGATATATTTTTAATCTTACCTTTCAAGCCATTCCAGTCTGATTCTGTAAGATATAAATAGGTAAACATGTTTATTTATAATCTTTACAATACAATGTATTAAGTCGTGTTTTATTAGATAACATGAGGACAATCAATGTTTAACATTTACAATGCATATCCGACAAACATTAAACATTCGGATTAGGTTACATATATGCACCGACAGACCTGTATAGATACACTTGCCACAATACCAAATATTCATTTCAAGAATAATCTGATAGTATCATATTGAAATCAGTGCAAATATATCACGTATATTGATTGAAACATATATATACGCGTGTGAAAATTTCTTCGAAGAAAAAAATCATATAGGATATTTTAAATTGCCAGGATGGTATTAAATAGATTGAATAATTACTTAACCATATATACACTTTGATGCGTATTCGAATCAACCACAGTCGCTTATATCTAATGTAACATGATAGCACATCTATTTCAATTATCTTATTGACCTGGTTGCTCAGTCGGTAGCGACGCGGGCTGTCAATCCCGGGCTTTTTTCATAAAAGTCATTGCTACAACCGTCATATTCGTATTCCACCATTTGGCTTACAGTCTATGTGAAAAAGCAGCAAGTTGCTTGGAAAAAATGTTGTGAGAAGTTCTGGAGTGAGAAAACCAGGAAACACATGGGTAGGTGAACTGGCCATCGTGATATGACTGAATTCTTTTTGAAAACGGCATTGAACCCCAATCAATAACATCAGTAATAGATATATGTATAACTCATGTATTTCCAATGAACAGTTGATACTGAATGGACATTCCTCGTGTGTTACCCCCTATTAACACACTCTTGCTCACACACTCATTGCTTGAACGTAAATATCATCGAAACATGTTTCCCATATAATAGAAAAATCATTGGTTCATAAAATATATGTATTTAATAACAGCTAAGAAATTACGAAATTGAAAATACAGATATAATTCTACTTACGGTCTCTGCCAAAAATGAATCCGTTACACAACGCCGGAATTGTAACCACCAGTAATACAAGCTTAATAAAACCCATCTTGACACTCGACTGAAGTTCTTCTGGCAAAAGTGACACAGTTGTTTGTGTCTTATATTGCATTGGTGCATGCATGCATGCCACCAGAAAAGCTGCTTTATCGGGTTCATAATTGATAACGTATCGTATCAAAGTTCGTTCAAAGTTCGTTCATCCTTATTACTTGCTGGATAGCTGTTCGAAATAACTGATTGAATGGTAGACAAACTGAAAAACCCTGAGGCTTGAACAACTTAATTAATGTCCCTGGTCGCTTTGGAACCGGGAGTCCCCGGTTCGATGCCCAGCCGCGACTGTCAAGGTAGTCTGCCCATGTGCAAGGCACTTTACCTAGCGTAGTACTGGTTTGTTTACACAGGTAGCATGAGGAAGGAACAAACCTCGTGATATAACAGAAAACAAAGCAATGCCTGGTCGCCATTCCGACAGCTCGAATATGTTGTGGTTTGGATATAACTTTGGCCAAGTAATGAAAACCTGACTTTCCGATCAATGTCCATTATGTTCGCAACTCAGTCGTACAAGCATCCGTCCCAAAAACAGCTTGAACCGATTACGACTACATAACCAATACAACAAATATGCAGCAGACGACTTTGAAAACATAGTGGCAAAAACCTGGAAAATCTCAATAAAAGATAGCTTAATTGTTAGATAAATGTGACAACATTCTGGCCAAAGGGGAAATTGCTCTTTATGATCAATTTCACCTTTGGCCACAACGTTTTCAAAAGTCTTCTGCTGCTATTGCGTCAAAATGCAGGTGGGAAAGGGATAAGAAACATACGAGTGCATTATCTATAGTAAATGGCAGTACTTTTAATAACTCTTAAATTCAGTTTTCTTACGGCGTGAAGCCTAGTTCATATATTAGCCCGTTCTAGATTCTTGTATCACTAACATGTGCCGGGTTATGTCGTAATGTTATTATCAGGGATAACTCTTTTTAACTGAATTGGGTATTTACCCCATTGTTCCGCTTTTTTTTTAAATTAAGTAAAAGGGATAATTTTACCCCATCATTTTTTTGATATCGCTTTTTTGTACGCCTTGAAATCATCGTGGTAAAGGGAGACATAATGAGCAAATTCTCCTTTTCTCACAATAGTTCAATATTGTTAAACTAATGCTTCTACTTGTTAGCAACTCTATATAGTTTGGGATCCCTCCCGCATTCTTCCGGACCCTTTTTAGATCGGTGTGCACAGTGTACATCTAATCTTAGTAGTTGGTAGTTGGCTCCTTCACACCATGCCATAGACACTGTTTGTTCCATTCGAATCTTGTTTGGTTTAATGTTTGGTTTAATGTTAAAAAAATAAGAGTTATATTTTTTGACAATTCTTTTGCTTTTTTAAACCAAAGAAGCTACTTATCTGTAAGCGTTATTGAAAGCCATATTGTTCCTCCTATGTACGCATTACACAGACACTGTAATGTTCTAATAAAAAATAAAAAAAAAATTCATCTTTAATTGTTGTGGTCAATTCACTAATGTATGATTAACTTGAGTCAACATTTAAACATTGACCTCTTATAGCTTTTTTCGAAAACTAACTTGATTAGAAATATATAGTTTTCAAACGTAATGTAAGAATTGACACGTATTAGGAGTTCTGACCTATAACTGGTAGACTTTTCTTAAATGTATCAGTTGTACTAAACGCTCTTTGGTTGTCATAGTGACAATATTCGTTTCTAAATTATTATCAAGCATGAACTAACTTGTATTCAATGAACATTTTCATTTGAACTTTAGCTTAGTGCAGGATGAGCTTTTGTGATCATTCATCGTACCTTGTCCGTCAGTGTTGTGTTCTGCTCGTCCGTCCGTCCGTCCGTTTACACTAACCTAAAAACACATTTTATTTCGAAACCAATGGACCAATTTGAAAATAATTGCACATGGATGTACATAATGTGGTCCTTTAAACATGTTCAAAGAATTGAGTTTCATGAAAAACTCTGGTTACCATGGCATCGAAAAGAAAAGAAGTTTTAAAATTTTCTTTTCCAAAATTACTGGCCCGACTTGAAAAAAATCATCAAGAAATATTCTTGTCCATATTATTCCGAACCATGACAAAACATTTTATATACCCCTGGAGGCAGGCTCGTTTTATGTAGATATGTATATTGAAGATTATAAAGAAATATTCTTGTCCATATTATTCCGACCCGTGACAAAACATAGGGCTCGTTTTATGTAGATATGTAGAGTGAAAAATATTGAGAAATATTCTTGTCCAAATTATTCAAACCCGTGGCAAAACAAAAAAAAACAGGGGTCTTCTTTTCATTAATAGATTGGAAACCGCCATGAGGCGGCTTCCTGTAGGAATTTAAATTTAGCACAAGGAGAATATTTAGACATGCCAGTGTACCACATATCGGGATTTCACTTTGTCCCTACTAAGTATATTAATTTAAGGTAAATATCTTTCCAAACCTTCCTTTCACAATCTATATATGTGTAAGTTTTACTAATTAAGAAAAGAAAAGGACGGTGCATTAATTGAATGTATCTACATTAGCGATATTCATACTGTATCTAGTCTAAATAGTATTCCTGAATTGGTTACCTGCATCATACGTTTTATTGTTTCAATAGTATTTAAAACCGGGAACCAATAAACACTTCGATATTGGTTCCCGAATAAAGCTACAAGCTAAAATAAAAGACAGTACCATTCAGCAATATATAGTCTATTTATATATTTTCATTTTTATCGACTTTTCACATTAACCCTTTCCCACAAATATACCCTTACCGCTCCCTTCAACAGACGACGCTTAAAATCATTCTAGCAAAAATTGAAATTGTTCATTTAGAGTTTTCTCAATAAACGGTGTTAACCCTTTCTCACATACGAGTTTATATCCTTTCTGAGCCTCTGCAGCAGAGGACTTTTGAAATCATTGAGGCAAAAGGTTAAATTGCTAAGAATGAGAGCTAATGCTCGTGTTCAATACAAATAGTTGATTATCTTTGGTACAAAATGAAATTTATCATAACCTCATGTCCAATTATTTTTAAGTTTTCGTCTTATTTTGTCACTTTTCATGATCAGTTCAACTCTAAATCTTCTCATTCATTTAAAACACAGACTAGCCCGGTTAAATATCCTACATAGAAATTATATTTTAAAAATTCCGATATCAGCATTACTGACTTCAGTTTGATTTTTTCTAATGTTTGTGGATTTAAATGTTCCTGTGTTCTATATGTGCAACGAAATATTGCGGCTTCTCTTTGACGCTGTGCGTCAAACATTCGTCTTGTTTAATTTGAATACCATTAATTGATTGACAGGTACTTTCTTTACCATTTGTGTTAATTGTTTGTGGTATCAGGGGCGTTCCTGTTGAGTCGTGACGACATCTGGTGGTAGTGTGTTCCAGTATTTGGTGGTATTTACAAAGAATGACGAGTTTCTTGCAGTCTTTGGTGGCAATCAGTTTGTTGGTAGCTATGCTGTTCAGTATTTCCTGACTGATACGAAAGTATGTGTCTTTGTCTTTTACAATCATGTTGTTTGCTAGTTTATAAAGTATGATAAAGTCTGGCTTCTTGAGTCTAGTTTGTGGACTGTTCTAGCCTAGTTCTTTTATCATATAGATCGATGACACCGTATAGATTGATTTGTTTTTGGTGGTGTGGATCCCACACAGTTACTAGTGTTTCGTTTGCCTGTTTCTTAATGGTGTTCGAGTTTATAGGGATGTTTCGATGTATGAGTCCAAGACTTTGTCTGTGATTGATATAATCCTCCCAGTCTACATTGCTTGCGATAGTACAGCTTTGTATGTTGTAGATGTTTCGTGTTGAAGCGTGTGACTAGTTTATAGTTCCATTTCATTGAATTCCCCTTTTTGGTGACTGGCAAAACGCTACTTTATTTTTTCCTGGTGAAATTCCATTTTACCATTTTTTTCCCTACTATTCTAGGTTGTCCAGGTCTGATTGTTACTAATGGAAATCACTGTCTGATGTGATTGTTAGGTACACTACCGTGTGTCGTCTGATAAGAGTCATACAGTCGAGTCGAGTGTATCTGGTATGTCGTTTATATATAATCTGATTAGACGTAGTCCTAACACAGATCCTTGATGTACTCTATATACAAATTTAACTTTGTTTGATGTTTCTCCGTCAACTACTACGACTAGTATGCTATTTGAATTGAATGATTTAATCCTGTTGTTTGCCTTTCTAGTGATGCCATACTGATGCCATACTGATGCCATACTGATGAAGAAAAGAAATAGCAGGCTGTGGCATACCTTGTCAAAGACGTTTGAGAATCGAGGTGTGAGATCATCGACACATTCAAGGAGCTAAGTTTCTCATGACCGTTTACTCCTGTAACCATGGTGTAGAAGACGTATACGAGCCGTCCCACGAGAAGGCCAACTTAATGGCATCTGCGTAATGTATCGACCAGATCAGCCTGCGGTGTCTGCGCAGACTGATCCGGGCCGACACATTCCGTCTCAGGGGGATAGAGGTATTGAGTAATGATTCCTGAAACAGAAAATCCACAAGAGGCAAAACCTGTCTGTCCTTGTTTGCATGTTAAGGCGGATCAGGGTCGAGACTTTACGCAGAGTCAACTATGTTAGTTTTCTCGCGACGGCTCATATTGCTAGTAACTAAGTGTTCGATAATTTTGTAGCAGATACATGTAAGTGATATAACCCTTTCCCACATACAGACGCCTCTCTCGCGATCAAGTGACTTTTAAAACGTTGTGCATAATGAGCATTTTCTCCTTTTGCAATAATGTTTTCAATCATATTTAATAGTTATAATATGTGTACATTTCGTTTCGCCTATATGTTTTCAAAGACTCTGCTGCAAGATGTACTGCATGCTGTAAATGGTTAATCCCTAGGATTGCATATCCCGTGATGAGTGGGTTATTCTGTTCAGATTTTCCACACAAATGTCGCGAAAACAGGGTAAGTATGGGGTATGCAGATATAAAACGTGATTAATAAAAGCTGAAATCTTTTTTTGTTTGTAATCGATTAAAAAAAGGTAAGGTTGAACTGAAACTATGCTAACCCAATGGTCATGAGTTCGAATTCGATGATCAAACATGATATGAAGAGTATGCACGTTCGATATTCTCGTTCCGGCGGTTCTTTTAACAGCAAGTCTGGCCTCGAATTGGGACTTTTCCAGACGGTCGAATAGTTTTCGCTATCGAAAACTACAGGGCCCAAAACACGTGTTAAATCACACCAAAAAGCCCAATTCCGTCTCGTAGGAAACGCTGCCAGCAAGTCGCATTCGATGGCCATACATGATATGAAGAATATGCACTTTCCATCTTCCCTTTCCGGCGGTTCTTTTAACACCAAATTTGGCATCGAGTTCCGACGTTCTGACACTTTTCCATACGGTCGAATAGTGTTCGCTATCGTAAACTATAGAAACCAAAACACGTGTTAAATCACACCAAAAAGCCCAATGCCGTTACGTAGGTAACGCTGCCGGCAGTCGCATTTGATGATCATACATGCTATGAAGAGTATGCCATTTCGATCTTCCCTTTCTAGAGGTTCTTTTAACACCAAGTTTGGCCTCGAATTCCGACGTTCTGGCATCTTCCATATGGTCGAATAGTGTTCGCTATCGATAACGAACATATATAAATTCAGTGTGGAATCGCGCAAACCATAACCACCCCTTAACGCTGCCAACAGTCGCATTATATGAACATACATGCTATGAAGAGTATGCACTTTCGATCCCCATGTTACGGCGGTTCTTTTAACACTACGTTTGGCCTCGAATTCCGACGTTCTGGCACTTTTCCAGACGGTCGAATAGTGTTCGCTATCGAAAACTAAAGGGCCCGAAACAAGTGATAAATCACACCAATAAGCAAAAAGCGTTGCGGTGGTTCTTTTGACAACAAGCGTGACTTCGAATTCCGACGTTCTGGCGTTTTTCCAGACAGACGAATAGTGCTCGCTATCGAAAACGAACATATGCAGATTCAACGTTTTATAATATCGACATTGAGTTACTTCACATCTCTCTTTCTATATGAGCTTTCCGTGTCTGAACACCATCTCGGGTTCAGAGAGATGACTTGGTAGTTCCAGAGCGTATATACTGTCAATGAAAGTAGATGCTCTGTAAAATATTTTTTAAAAAAGGAATTGACTCTTCCAGCTCTAAGCCATGTCGGTCATTTCGAACCGTCAATAGTTTCTGTCTAAAAATCAAAATGCGGTCACTTGTTGGCATATAAAGCCGAATACGGATTTGATTTGACATCATTTACCCAAATGAAAGAATTTGAAAGAAATGTTAGAATAAGATAGTCAAGTCCCAGTGATAAAACATACTCCAACAGAGAATTAAATTATTAAAATGATTTTTACTTTTTTAAATGATAAAACGCTACCATAATAAACTATTCGCTAGCTCGTTTATAGGTTTTTAATTATTACATAAAATAAGTCATAAAACATAATTGACCGCGTAGTTTAACGTTTAGCTTATTCTCCTGTCAAGCGGAAGACCAGGGTTCGATTCCCGGTCAGGGCATTTTTTTGTTATTTATATAACAAATATGTTATAATTATCATTTTCATTTTTGTCTCATAAACGTCTGATATCAGTTATGCAATTGTCATTTGACACCGCTGCAATAAACTCCTTCAAAATGTTGGGATTTAAAATGGAGTTAAAAGCAATGCATTCAAAGCTTTTAACCTATGCGTCGTGAAATACTTTAAAATATTGACTAATTTTGTATGTATGATGTCTTACGTCGCTGTTAACAATAGTTCAGTTATATCACTCTAAATTAAATGTAGATAACACAGGATTTTATTTTTGCTTTGATAGTAGAATTGTACTCTCAATATAATTATCATTTTTAGGTAATCGTGATTTTGATATGACGTGTATATGTGTTAATTGCATAAATAAACTCCGGCTTAAAGCCATTGTAAACCAGGAGGTGTGCTTAGCAGAGGCCATTAAGATAGCAGATGCGCATATGTGTGTCAAATGTTAATATATCGATACAACTACCATACTGTGTGTACAGGTTTTTTTACGTTGAACTCCTTTATCATTCAATATATGGACATAACAAAGTGCTAGTGTAAAGTGTTCAAGTTGGCTATTGAGATCGGTAAATCCATGTCCAAATGTTATCTGCAGTTAGCCCCTTGTTGTGAACACTTTCAGTGCTTTAATTATAAAAGGGACACTTTACATGGTTGTCTCCCATTGTTCACTCACTTACATGCAAGCAAAAGCAAAGTGTATTTACACTTATAATGCCTCAAATACATTTGATCTAAGGCTAGAATACGGCGGCCTTAGGCTCTCGACATTGAAGTAAACTCGCGGCGGCCGCACGGGATCTGCCACAGGGACGACCTTAGGCGACCGTGCGTCATCACTTCAAAGGCTGTACGGCAGCCGCATGATTTCTGTCCCAACAAATGCAAAATACGCCTAGTAACTGCTACAGATGTGACAGTGGGAATGCTGCGGCGGCCCTATAATTGCTATTGGCCGCATATAATTAATACCCCAAGGCCGCTGCGGCGGCCCTATTATTGCTATTGGCCGCATATAGTTAATACCCCAAGGCCGCTGCGGCAAATGTGCCAGAGGCATCAATCCGGCAGGCAACACTTCCCTACAACATTGTAAGACTAACAAGTATGAACATTTAATAATTGAAAAGAGTTGAAACAGTGTGCATGTTGTGGCAAAGGGAGTAACTGTGCATTACTAAGAAATTTCTCCTTCTTGCCAAAGTCTTAAATAAACGAACTTCTGTAGATGCGTGAACATGCGTCTGCAAGTAGGATTAACGACATATAGCAAACCAAAGAATCAAGTTGTCCTCAAGTTTATTATCGCCTTTGTAGTGTAGTGGTAGAGCGTCCGCCTCGGGTACGGGAGGTCGCGGGTTCGATCCCCGTACGTGGCATACCAAATACTTGAACAATGTGTAGTAACGGATTTCACTCACCGTGCCGCTCAGGTTTGCGGGGTTCGCATTACGACTGACTCTCTGGTGTCAGGTTATATGAACTAGTAGTACTGGTAAGTGACCCAGGAAACGCCGTGATATAACTGACACATTGTTGAAAGCAGAGTAGAACACCGAACAAACAAATCCGAAAGTCAATAGTATATCAGTCAAAAGAATAAGAAAGACTGATGGCAAGTGTTACCGGAGATGTGCGTCCGGAAATAAAAAAATAAGACTTGTGTAAACTACGAATGATTGTTTTAACTTAGGATATGTTGTAACATTGTTTGAAAAGGAGAAAATATTCTAAAGCATACCTATCCATACTTAATTTCCTTTTTTACCATATTTAAAGCTTTATTTCGATGTTGTCAATTTTTGTTATGTCCTCTAACGATGCGGTGGAATTGGTATGGGGTTCAGAACCCGCCGTCCGATGTTCGATTACCGGTCGCGGCGGTCCGGGTGGGGTTCACTGTGACAAGGCATATTTTCTAGCCTAGTTCTAAACAGTGAAATTACTTTAGATGAGAAATATGTGATTTTGCCACAATGTTTCAACTTTCATCCATATTTATCAAAATAAATATATATTTATTTTTGTATATTTTGTTTTTGTTGCACGTAAATAAGGAAATGAAAGTGAAACTTTCTGAGCAGTGAAGATTAATATCAAGCACCCAATTTTGAAGTACCCTTGTTGTTAAACACCCTTGATACTTCTTACCCCTTCTTCCATATGTAATACGTTTTGCCGTAGACGATACGATGTTAATAACATCTAAACACAAATATGGACATTCTCTATAAATAAATGCAGAACAGATTGCTTTCTGATGCCTCTGCAGCACAGACGATTTGTTATAACATCGTGACAAGAGAAGAAATTGTTTAAACTGGTAGTGATGTCTCCTTGGCCAGTAAGCATTACGACTGACTCGCAAAATTGACCAGTATAACTTGTTACACCAAAGGAAACGCCGTTATATAACTCAACTAGTGTTGAAAGTAGAGTAAAACGAGTTTAACCTCTTCTACAACAGACGACGTTTTCGTGATGAACAATTTCTCCATTTGTCACATTAAATTGAACTATATATACAACCGTGTTTACTAAGTGTCGGACATTAAAGGTTGAAACCGCATACATTTAAAATGTAGAATTTCTCAAATGCTGCAATTGTTATCCGTTAGGTTGATTGATTTAACTTCCTTTTCCTGGTAAACCTTGCATCTGAAAATATTTCATTCGATTGCTTCATATATCCTTAACAGCACTTGTCATCATTTAAAAAGAAAAAAACCCACCCTTCACACCGCTTTTATAATTGTATTTGTCATTCAAGCCAAGTTCGCAACCTAATCCGATCCGACACATTATGTCTCAGGGCGATAGAGGTATATAGAAATAATCCCTGAAACCGAATGTCCACATGAGGCGAACAGTATATGCATGGATGAGCATGCGCTGCATGCTGAGGCTGATCTGGTTCGATACTTTACGCAGAGTCAATAATGGGGTTTTTGTTCGTGGGAAGGGCTCATATTTCCTTTAAGTGTGTGTGTGTGTGTGTGTGTGTATATACTTTGAGGGACGACTTATGTATATGTGTTGTACGTGGGTGAGATGTGCATGTAAGCATGAGTAAAATTAAAGATTAAGACAATATTAAACTAACGTAACTATTGGTGCATTCGATAACTGTGAATATAATTGTTTGTCACGTGATTTCTAGTTGCATTCGTCACCTCATTTCGATAGAAGAAACAAACAATCATGTATGAACGATTGTATTTGATATTTTACTGTTTTTGTTTGTCTCTGGAATTAATACGGACATGACCGAAGCAACATTTTATCAAATAAATAAGCAATTGTCTTCCAGCGGCGTTCAAGACAAGTAAGAAACAAATTAAATTGATTTGATACTCCGTTAATTTAAGGAATTGTCAAACAGATGAGTTTACGTTAGTGAAGTAAGTTTGTAATTGACATTATTTGAGCCGTTCCACGAGAAAACCAACATTATGGTCTCTGCGTAATGTATCGAACCAGATCAGTCTGCGCAGGCTAATACGGGCCGATACATTTGGTATCAGCGGGTAGAGGTATGGAATAGTGATAGCTAAAACAGCAAATCCACAGGCGGCGAAAACGTCTCAACCCGGGTTAGACTGCACGACATGGTTACGCTGATCCGGGTCGATACTTCACGTAGAGTCCACAATGCTGGTTTTCTCCTAATTCGGCTCATATGGTGTTTTACCGCTCTGCTTTTATCCATAGGGGCTGCGCTCGGTCACAAACTGTCATTAAAACCAGACCTTAACTTCGCTGATTCATATATATACATAATACAAGTCGACCCAGATTGACCTTTGTGTCCGAAAATCAAATTAACGCTTAACAATGCGTCCGATATGAAACCGGTTAGATAAACCATATACATACACGACATAGAGTAGTGGGTGAGTGTTGAGTGTTCCGATTGTATAGAGCCGAGCATTGGTTGTATCATGCGATTTCATTGGACAAATAAACGAGCACGTGATCATGAGTATTTAAGTAAATAGGGTCAATCGGAGACGACCTGTTATGCGATGTAGTCAGATACAATATACGTACAGCAAAGTATTTTGGTTTTATTTAACTATATGGAGTCACACAGAAACTTGATTTTGTGAAAAACGAAATTAATTTATTATAGTATAAGGCCTCCAGCCCAGAATACACATAGATCCTGGATAATGTCATCATAAAATGACTTAAATATATGGTTTATTCAACAACATTTTAATAAATGAATTGTTCTCCCTGTAGAAAGCTCTTATTAAACAATTTGCATCAGCCAATATACTCCTTACAATTAATCAGATATAATTATATAGGATGTTTGAAGGCAATTTGTTCTGGTTTGATGTCGCTTTAAAGTTCACAAATTCGAAAAAGTGGAATTCATCTTCCAATGCATAAATAGCATTTTTACGACAATGATAACAGTATCTTAATTCATGATCAATATTCCAATGCCCACCTTTCTCAATCATTAATTTGTGATCAGAGCACCTGCAAATATACTGCTTGCAATGCTGTCAGACATAATGCTATGGGATGTTTGGACGCAATTCATTCTGATTTTATGTCGCTTTAAAGTTTACAAACTAGAACAAATCGAAAATACTATTTGGCGAAGAGTTATTAGTGTGAGCTGTGAATAAGTATTGTTTGTAGTGTAAAATCTTTTTAACGTGTAAACATGTGTTGTTGATTTGTCGTACTGAATAGTGTCGAGGATGGAACATAAAGCGTCGAGCATGTGTTGTCGATTTGTCGTACTGAATATTGTCGAGGACGGAACATATAGTGTTGAGCATGTGTTGTCGATTTGTCCTACTGAATATTGTCGCGGGCGGAACATAAAGTGTCGAGCATGGCGGGTTGATATAAATTGACAATCCCTTAAAATGTTGGTATGCATTAAAGACATGCATGTTTAGATAATCCAGCCATTGTGTCAACCTTTCAATGCGTTCAAAGTAGCAGAATGCTAGTACTATGGTAGAAGAAAATGGACACATGCATGTTCTCTTATGTTTTCAGGAAGACAGACTGTCCGAGAAATTGCGTTTGTCAACCAGTATTAAAGTCTCGATTGCTAGCGATAGACTGTTCCAACAGAAAGATGAACGATGTCCCCAATATTCCATATATTGCTAAAACGTTGAAGTTGAATAATAACCTGATAGCTAGTATAAGGACTGACCAGTTCAGTAATCTCTCCGAGCTTACTGACTTATATGTATCAAACAACAAAATACGACAGCTCGAACGAAATGCATTTAGAGGTTTATCGAAACTTAAAGTTTTATTTCTAAGTTCAAACTACTTAGACACGTCAGGTTCAGTTGCAAAAGATACATTTAAACATTTGATACGTCTTTCAAAGCTTCGTCTGATACATAATTGCTTCAGTAAAACGGGGTGTTGGCCTCTCTTGAATGCCATAACATACGCAAAATCGATTGAAGCATTACACCTTGATGGGTATCCGGGAATGACTTTACCGCCATCCTTCAAACATTTAAAAAGACTAACATACATAAGTTTTGGTGGTGTTGACGGCCGATGTAATCTTCATCCAATCACTAACCAAACTTTTACTGGATTGGCTGAAACGGCTATTAATACCATTGACATCAGCCATTGCTGGATCCAACACGTCCAGCCAGGATCATTCTCTTCGCTTAAAGGACTTCGACATTTAAATGTTTCTGGTAACAATCCATTATGTCATGACGGCTGGAGAAATTTGACAACAGGTTTGCATTTCACATCGATACAGACACTCGACCTTTCGCTTACTTGTGTCGATCTTCAGGGGGATAATCACACACTCATCGCTGCCGAGCTCGCTCCTCTGCACAGAACAAGGTTGCTGTCACTAAAGTTGAACCAGTGTTGCCTTCAGGTTATTGAACCACGCGTGATTACGGACGCACTACCAAGAACCCTTGAACGTCTCGAACTGCATGAAAATAACATAAACAATGCGTATTTTGCATCGTTGCTGCCCTTTTTGGTTAATTTGCAATATTTGGATGTTAGCTCACAAAACCGTTTCGTTCTTTTGAATGAGCCATTTAAGACAAATATGACAAACGACTTCGAATATGGAAATGAAAACAACTCGAATAAAGAGTACACTTCAAAGAATGGAATTGGTAACATGAGCTTAAAAAAGACGTCTAAGCATGGTCCTGATAACATAGGCTTGAAAGAAACGTCTAAAAATGGAATTGGTAAAATAACCTTTAAAGAAACGTCTAAGAATGGAATAGAACATATAAATGAAACGGATACTTCCATGCTTGAATTTGATAACTTAAGTTTGACTGGACGTTTACTGTATGAGCGTGAACCCACAACTATTATGAAACGTTTTTTGCACGAACTTAAAACGTCACGAATTGTTGACGTCAATAACCGTTATTACACTCCGGGATGTGCCACACAGTTACCTGTATTACGTTTTTCTCAGCACCTTAAGTTTTTAAACTTGTCGTCTGTTTGGAATATATGGTTCCCTATTCCGAATATAACATTTTACTCAAACAATTCGTTGGAGGTGCTCGACGTGTCTAAGTGTTCACTAACCCCTATGTACATGTGCGGTACAATATATGGGCTACATCATCTGAAGTATTTTAACGTGTCCGGTAACAAACTGAAATATTTCCATCATGATATCATGGAGGACATGTCTCGGTTAGAAGACCTTAATTTAAGCGACAATCAGTTTGGTGATATGTTTTATGACGTTGCGTCAGAGGGGATCTTTCGTAATTTAATACATCTAATTAAACTTGATCTGTCAGGGACACAGATAAAGATTTTGCCAGAAAATATATTCTCCAATCTTCAAAGTCTACAAGACCTGAAACTTAGGGATAACGCCCTCGAGGTGGTCCATTTCTCTGTAAAAGGTTTCATGACTAGTATTCGTTTTCTAGACCTATCACACAATAATATATTATTCTTGCCAAGCGAAATGACGAGTGTTTTGGAAACAGTACCATCTCGATTATTATTGTTGATAAATCACAATAACTTTAGATGCGATTGTGCTCACGTGCCTTTTACGAAGTGGATTGGAGAGACGAAAATCAACATACCGCAGTATAGACACATTACATGTAAGGTACAAAACGGAACGAACCTTCGGTTACCCAATCTTAAATTTATTCAAGAACATATGGCAATCAGTTGTGTCACGTGGTTAGTTGTTGCCATATGCGTATCTGTGTTCTTTGTCCTACTCATAATTTTAAGCCTCGCCGTTGCCCTGTATCGTCAACGATGGAAGTTACGGTACCTTTATTATGCAAGTTTGAAGCGCACAAACCCCTATGTTCAACTAGAAGATCAATGTGAAGAAATAAATGATGTTTATCTATCCTTCGACGAAGACCATGTGCTAGAGAATGGTTCCCGGTTATACGACATAGTGTCAATTAAGGTAATAAATGCTCTTGAGAAACGAGGACTCGCAATCAAGTTCAGAGAACATCTTTGCGCGGGAAAATCACTTCATTCTATTATATCAACGGCCATTCAACAATCTAAAAAAACAGTTGTCTTCCTGTCCAGTGGCTACTGCAAAGAGGTGTGGAATATATTCGAATTCCATATGGCGGCCTGCGATGGTATGCACACGAACCGGAAAGTGATAGTTCCAGTTCTGATTGAGGATATAGATTCCAAAGACCTAACACCGGATATTAAAGCGTTCTTGAAGAATGAAACCGTTATTAGATTTTCGGAGGAAACATTTGACGAGTTTATAGAACAACTCTGCCATATGATCTCCAACTAAAATCAAACGTTGTTTTTAAATGTATGAAGGCAGTAATCACGTTGAAGTTAACGTAGAATCATAATAACAATCCGGCTCCACTTGGTAATTTCTAAAAAGAAACATGGCGAATGATATCGCATCATTTCTGTGACATAATTATATAATCAGTGACGAAATTCCGGTTTGGATTGAGTTCGATTCGAATGCACGTAGTTCTTGTGTGAATTTCGGAAATTACCCAATAAGCCGCATCACGCAAGCGGAACGCAGTTTACTAACAATAGTTAAACCTTTCCAACATATAGACGCTTTCAGATGCTAAAGCCACAATGTTTTCAACTTTATTTAATTATTAGACTGTCATTAATGGAGTTTTTCATATTTTTGAAAATATATTTTTAAAGTCGACTGCTACAGATGTGTTGTTTATGGGAAAAGGTTAACAATGTCCAATAAGTTGACACCTTTATCCTTAATGTTCTCATTGTCTGCATGTTATTGACGAAAGTATATTAAGTAACTATCTTACGTAAGTTTGTTTTGGTGATCAATGTTCTTTTCAACATGTTTTCAGTTATATCACAGATGATTCCCAGGTAACTTACCAGTACTACTGGTCCATTTACCAAAGCACCAGTAAGTTAGTTATATCACTGATGATTCCTAGGTAACTTACCAGCACTACTGGTCCATTTACCAAAGCACCAGTAAGTTAGTCGTAATGGTAAACCAACAATCCTGAGAGCAAACTATAATTTTAAAGTCTTTGGAATGACCTGATCGGAGATCGAACCGCGACCTCCTGCACCCGTGGCGGGCGCCTTACCTCTACACCACCTAGGCGATGTGTTTCACGTAATACCGGGACAGAGGAAAGCTAACCTTCGTAGTCATGTGTTTTATGACCTTTACAAAACGAATTGAGCACAGTTCAGAAGTCATCTATATCGCACGTAAAACCTTTTCTCACGTGTAGACGCCTTTCTGACGACATTAGAAATCATCGTGGCTAAAAAAATTGTTCATACTGAGACATTTACCCTTCTGTCACATTGTTTTAAACTCTATTCCATTATATTCTTATTGGAAGTGATTGTCCTTAGTATGTATAGTTTCTACGTGGCCTGTTTTATATTAGGCCTACTTATTCAAATTTTTAAACACGTATGTGCATAGGGAGTTATAAATCATTTGCATACACATCTTCCCTACATTATCTGACATATTGTATCACACAATGAATTCTCTTTTATACTTTTGTATTTTGCTATATGTAAATGATTGCCATTAAAATATTTGTTATTGTTTTGTACTATAGTTTATTGCATTAAAATAGGAAATTGTGTTTGGCGAGTTCCTTCAGTCGAGTTGCCTGAGCTTGCAAGGTCACAACTCCGTCGAAGGAACGAGTCCCGACACAATATTTCCCATAATCATGCAATAACATTTTATCTCACCCACCTGTTCGAAGACATAGTAACCCCGACGTTGGCGTTGCCAGCTAGGTCAAACCTTTGCACGCAAGGCCTTTTCTCAGATGCTATCGCCTTGGTCAATATTAAATTTTCTGGTTCAGATCACATCATATCGCCTCGGCTGAAAAGTCAATAATTGTATTGTATTGTATTTGTGTAAGGCTTAAAGTGAAGTAAACTGTCGTTTATGCACACGTAGAACATTGACTTTTGAATTAGCGCAGGCCACCCGGGATATACAATTTTCGCCTACTCAGGGTTTTCTGTTTCAGGAAGTATTGCTATTTATATATACCCCCCCCCCCCCCCTAAGACGGAATGTGACGGTCCGGATCAGTATGCGTGGACTGCACAGGCTGATCTTAGCCGTTACACTACGCATAGGCCATAATGTTGTTTTTTCTCGTGTGACGGATCATTTGAGGGTAAGTAACTGTAAAGATGCACCTTTTGCGAACGACGTTAGAAAACTCTTTGGCATCAGTTAAAACTTATCATTTCGCCACAATATTTTCTATTCATGAATTGAACTTTCATCCATAAAGCGTTTCAACGTCTTTGCTGCAAATAGATTGTACGTCCTTTATGCATAGACGAGTTTATTAAGCATAGTCGTTAGCGATGCGGGCTGTCCGTTAGTTAGAACCCCAGCTCGGCAAACATCCTTCCCGACGTTTGACACACGCGTCATTCATCTTCCTCCAATGGGCTTAAAGGGTTATGTGGGTAAGCAGCCAGTTGCTTGGAAATACTGGAAAATAGGACGATGTACTTGTAGAGCAAGGTCAGTTTTCAAGTTGTAGTTACAGTTAAGAAC
>JAUELF010043853.1:0-13796 GCA_031471495.1 Clinocardium nuttallii
GGGGTTTTCAAATACATTATGCTATATATTTCGTTAACATCTAAGTAATGAGAACTAGATCAGTATATGCCAAGGGGGTTTTCAAATACATTATGCTATATATTTCGTTAACATCTAAGTAATGAGAACTAGATCAGTATATGCCAAGGGGTTTTCAAATACATTGTGCTATATATTTCGTTAACATCTAAATAATGTGTGTTTGGAAACTTAACTTGACGAAATAATTACATTGTCACATCAAGTTTACTTATTATTTGTGAATATTTGACATTTTGAACACAAACGTGTTTCCTTATGAAAACTGTTTTCTTAGATACACGTTTTGTATGTCACACGTCACCGTTACAATCGTAGACAATTCACATGAAAGGAAAACCCAGCCATTAGGTATCTATAGTTTCACTTAAAATTGTTTCAGATTCCGGTGTTATACTTTAAATTGCAACAGAACCGTTTTGCGAATGATTATACAACACATATTAAATCAAACATACTCGTCGATCAGTTCATTGGTGTTTCTCATGTCTTTCATGTCAATGGTTGCAATAAATCGCATGATGGGTTAATCCTTTCAAAATAACTTTATCTGTTGTTTAGATTCGTCAGGAATAGTTAACGAATTTTTGTAACCATGTTATATTCATGCATGGCGGAGCGATTTCGATCGACATATACACCGAACTAACATTTTTAACAATTACAATAATTATTATTATTATTATTTATTACTATTGTTATTATAATTATTATTATTAAAAATTAATTTCCATGAATATCGTTTTGAAATATAATTGACTAGACGATAATAATTGTCAATCCATGTTTTTTGCAAAACCGCTGTGCATATCCAAAACGGCGGCGTCCCAAGGAGGCCGCATTATTGGAGGAATTTTCGCGTGTCACTTATGTGCGAAAAAAAAGCCAGTAATTTCATAAGAATTGAGCCGTCCCACGAAAAAAAACCCATTGAGGACTCCGAGTAAAGTATCGACTCGGATCAGCCTAAGCATGCTGCGCAGGCTTACCAGGATATATACTTTCCGCCTCGTGTGGATTTTCTGTTTCAGGAAACATTACTTTATATATACCTACAATTTTAATTGACGTTACGATTTAAATTGACATTCAATCTAACGTGTATCGATTTTGATTCACAGTCAATGTAACGTGTTACGATTCTAAAAGACATTCAATATAACGTGTTTCAGTTTTAATTGACATTCAATGTAACGTGTTTCATTTTTAATTGACATTCAATATAACACGTTTCATTTTTAATTGACATTCAATGTAACTAACGTGTTTCATTTTTAATTGACATTCAATGTAACGTGTTACGATTTTAATTCACTTTTCAATCTAACATGTTTCATATTTAATGGACATTCAATGTAACGTGTTTCATTTTTAATTGACATACAATCCAACGTGTTTCATTTTTAATTGACATACAATCCAACGTGTTTCAATTTTAGTTGACATTCAATGTAACGTGATACGATTGTAATAGACTTTCAATCTAACGTGTTTTAATTTGAATTGGCTTTCAATCTGATCTGTTACGATTTTAAGTGACATTCAATCTAACGCGTTCCCAATTGCAGAATAAGACCATCAGGATCATGAACGTTTTTCAATTTCAGTTGACATTCAATCTAACGTGCTACGATTGTAATTGGCCTTCAATGTAACGTGCTAACATTTTAATTGACATTCAGTGTATCTTGTTTCCAATTACAGAAGGAGACAACCAGGATCATGAAGGCCTGTTACGTTCTATTACTGGCCGTTGTCATGCCGATGTTATTGACGGAGGTACTTGGCGACAGCAATTCGAATCGTGTCATGAAGGTCAAGTGTTTGTTGACGACTTGTAGCTTACCAACGTGTCCTCATCCCGTGTACTCTCAAGATGGATGCTGCCCATCATGTCCAACAGGTAATATTAGATGCAGCTGATGAATGCGGTTACAACAGGTTTTAATGCTTATTTGATAGAGTTTCTAATTTCAATGTTCTTCATAGGATGAGCAAGTACATGTTCCATTACTGCCATCGCATAGCAAAACAAATATGGACAGTCAGCATGAAGGACAACATAGATATTGAATATAAGCTATTTCTGTCTTCGTCGCATTGATTTCAAATTCGTCACCAACAGTCACCGGTCATATGCGATAAATGATAACTTCTGTTGTAGATGTTCGATAAGTAACACATTTTACTCGTATGATAACTTCTGTTGTAGATGTTTGATAAGTAACACATTTTACTCGTATGATAACTTCTGTTGTAGATGTTTGATAAGTAACACATTCTACTCGTATGATAACTTGTGTTGTAGATGTTCGAGAAGTAACACATTTTACTCGTATGATAACTTCTGTTGTAGATGTTCGATAAGTAACACATTGTACTCGTATGATAACTTCTGTTGTAGATGTTTGATAATTAATACATTTTACTCGTATGATAACTTCTGTTGTAGATGTTTGGTAATTAATACATTATACATGTATGTCGAAACTGAAAAGAGATATTTTCACAATGGCACAACACGACTTTGGACAACGCACTTGTGTCTATATCGACCTACATTTTCTGAATTTATGCGATAAGTTCACCACCATTAAATTTAAGGGGTTCTTAAAAGTTAAATTAACGGCATAGATTCAGAAAATTTAAGTCGGCCAAAGATTGGTATTTCACTTTCAGTGGTTCTTATCATTTTAAGGACATTCTTAAAAGTAAGAATATCGATTGTTGACATTGTTTGTTACGCAAAGATTCTTGCAAATATGTCACAGTTGATGAAACCTGGGTACAAATGTCCAAGCCGATTAGAAAGGTTGGGAACAGAAACGAAGAAACTGCAGTATGCAAATAATTTATTTATGTTACACCTCTAGTAAAGTAACAACATTTTAACAAATTGTAGCAAATATCTTTAGCGACTAGCTCTCGGTTGTGCTGTTCACCAGTCCTTCTGTAGTTTACGTATGTCAGATACCGCGACGCTTTCCGAAACTGGATCAGATAGATACAATTATGCATTTTTATCGGACTGGGGTACCGAGTGTAATAATAGAAAATATCAGGGCATTTTGATCCGTCTTTAAGGTATAAACAACAATACACAATATATTTCAAATATCTCTCGTATATTGCATTTTAAAGTGAACTTGGCAACTGATGTACACATGAAACTGCTGCCGCACGCCGTTACTTGTTCATTTCGAAGAGCATTCAGTTTATAAACATGGGGGTAATTTATTTTTTCGAATGATTGTATTCCAGTTAGCGTTCCATTTGGTTAATTTTTTGACGAAGCATGCTTTTGTCAAAAACAATTGTTCCTCTGGATGCACATATCAATCAAAACTGGCACTTTTACTCTGCAAAACCTGTCGACGGACATGGTGCATGTGATGCGTATTTGATGAATTACTGACAGTTTAAATGTTTGAGTGACATGTTCTAAATATGACGCACTTTATTACAATACAACTGTTTGACACGCAATTTATTTTCGTCTTACATCTCTAATTTAACAATCAAATGTTTGATTCGAGTTTTTAAAATGTACCACGGCGTTCATAAACTTAAATTAATGCAGTCAGCATTTCAACAATTTGATTTAGTTTGAGCTTACCTTTTGTTTTACATCAATGATAACCTTAGAGAGACTTAACAACTATTCACGTCATTTTTATTCTTAAGTTCCAAACGCAGAACTCGCTCATCATTGGATTATAAAGCGTGCTATTTGATATTAGTGGCTAATGCTCTATACCATATATAGCTGCGTACATACTCGGATAGTTTCCCAGTTCAACGATAACGTAATCAACTTTCTTAAGGTATATATGTTTTCTAAACAATAAGTAGCATTCAAACACAATTAGTCGCTAAAATACTGTATGTTGAACGCCAAGCTGTTATGTAGTTGTCAAATTGAATTGAGAAGCTTGTATTGACAATGAACTAGTATTGTTTTAGTAGTTGTATGTAGTTATATATCATATATATCTGGTGAGTTTGTCTGGATACACATTAATGAACGCACAAACCCAAATCACTGAACGTCATTCCATTATTATAATACGACATTTCATCAGTATCTATAGAGTATTATCACATTTATCTCGACATTTACCGTTTCCCTAAAAGGCAGTAACAATGAGATCTTGATACATCTCATTTTCCACCAATGATTTCATCTCTCTATTAATGTTCTTCACATGCTGTAGATGATGTTCTTTTGTCCCTAGACATATTCGGAGCAGACGAGAATATTTAAAGCGCATGAGATACACGTGTAGGACCGACTGTCGTAGTATAAGAGAGATTAACATTTACATTCATGCCAGCCGTTTAGCTGCTTGTTATAAGTGGTCATTTATGTAAATGGTACAACAAACCCAGAAAAAGCATGTTTTTAAGTTTTTTATATTTGATGTAATTCTTTTTCTTGCACATATGTTATACGTGATTCTTGTCCTTTCAGGAGGTTATAATGATAATAATGGTAACGGTGGTAATGGTGGTAATGGTGGTAATGGTGGTAACGGTGGTAATGGTGGTAATTATGGTCCATCATCATATAATGATCCAGGAACAGGTGAGATCCTTTCAGATTAATTTAGATAGGCGATAAGCCCAACCATTATATAGTCGATAATTGGCGAAAAGCTACAAGGCTACTTCACGCGCGATATTTGCACGGCCTGTTCATGGCAAAACCAAGTCAAATAGGCCTTGCCCAAACACAGCAAATGAGCCATCCCGCGAGAAAGCCATCATTGTGGAATAGAGATCTGCGTAAAATATCGACAAATATCAGCTTCAGCATGGCGCGCAGGCTTACCCGGATAGGCACTTATCGCCTCCTGTAAATTTTCCGTTTCAAGAATCATTACTCTATACCTTTATCCCCTTGAGACGGAAAAAAACATGTCTTAAAGTTGTTTATAAACATATTTGATGTAATTTTCTTTCTTGCACATATTTAATATGTCATTCTTGTCATTGCAGGAGGTTATAATAGTAACAATGGTAATAATGGTTATAATGGCAATAATGGCAACAATGGTAACAATGGTAATAATGGAAACAATGGTAACAATGGTAATAATGGAAACAATGGTAATAATGGTAATAATGGTAACTATGATCTATCGTCATATACTGGTCCAGCTATAGACCCTTTCAGATTAATTTAGACAGGCGATAAGTCCAAGCATTATATAGTCGAGACTTGGCGAAAAGCTAGTATCGGTTCGGATCAGCCTGCGCAGTCCGCGCAGGTTGATCTTGGTCGATACAATACGTAGAGGCAATACTGTTGTGTGTGTGCTGTAAAGGCGTCAGCATGCGTATATATAGATATATATTAATATATATACATATGTGTGTGTGTGCTGGAAAGGGTTAATATTGTAAAATCATCCAGATAAGTGCACGAAATAATCATTCTAAAGTAGGATCGATTTCAATCCTAATTTTCGACGTCAAAACACTACATGTCTAAGACTCATTCCAAAGGACAAAACTCTTTGAAAAGTGCATGAATTTAATTCTTAAACATGTTCAGTTTGTAATAAATGTTTCATGTCAATGAGAAACTAATATTGAATACCACCACATTTCAGCGCTTTCAGTTAGCAGCATATTGGACGTTTCTCACCACTAATCTGCAGCAGACGTATTTGGAAAAATATAATTTAAAATCCGGTAAATCTCTTGAAAAGAACGATGAAGACATCTTCGCAAACGAGAAGAATGCCCATGATTTAAAGACGTTAACCTGTGGGAAAGGTTAAAGACATAAGTTGATGCTTTATTCAGAGCTCCGTACAGGAATATAGATGGACCATGCCTGGCAAATGTAGGAGTCTTGTTGAATATGCGTACAAAGAGTGCGCATTGTCACAGGATTCTGTCCCGTCTGTTTATACGTTATATAGACGTTAGTACATATTGCTATCTAGAATGATACTCTATCATAGATAAAATAAGATTGTATATCGCCAGGCGCGGCTCTTGTAGATCAAAGACATGAAGAAAGTCATTTCATCAATGAGAAGCGACGATATATTAATCATTTAGTAATATCTACTGCAGGTGCCAAGCCCTGTATAGTTAAGGGTCAAGTCTACTCTTCTGGACAGAAGTTTACTGACGGGTGCGATGCATGTGAATGTTATAACGGAGTTGTGAACATTTTATACAACAAATGTGGTAAGTCTCGAGACAAACAATGCTCAATTTCACTTTCAATGACATGGCATTATCTTTAAATAGTACCTTTGTGCCAATGTAAAATTTACAATCAATAGTATAATGCTTGCAATAACGAGACCTTTTCCGTCGTCAAAATAGTAAAAACAACAGGAAATGGAAACCAATGCCAACACTCTCGCTTGATAAATACTTACATACCCACCTGACCATCAGACCTATGTACCTAACACCCCGGCATATAATCCATTAGGTGAGATATGTTTGTAAATGTATCAGTTTATTAAAGAAACCTGCAGACACGTCTATGTAGTTTCTAAAAAGTGACCTGACAACTTTGTGTATATATATAAACAGTTGAGTCTCGAGTTACCATCATTTTGCAACGTTGACAGTCTATCTTATATTTTTATTTTAAGTTGAAACTACCGTTTGCGAATTACATGCCATTGTAAATAGTTTCTTCCGACTCCATCCAAATGACATGTTTAAATGAACACACTGGTTTAAATCATTTAATGATAGAACATTTAATAAGATTTTTTTTAATTGTAAGTTTTCACCACAATTGTGGTACACCTTCACGTAAGTTTAAAGATAATGTGTTCAATAATGATGTTACGTTCAACGTAACCTATTCTCTGTTACAACGAATATGCAGCAGACGACTTTAGAAACAGACACCAACATAGTAAATCTTTATGAATGAATGTGTTAACATTAAAAATAAATGAATACACTGTGGCAAAGTTCATAAAACAAAATGACAATGTGTACTGCCATTTGAAAGAATTTGACAGCAAACATCTTTTTTACGGGAGGTGACTTTGTAAAGTCTGGTCAAATCTATTATAAATATCTATAAAGTCATTTGTAAAAGCAAGTACAGTTCAATCCACTTTGACAAAACGAGAAATTTCTTATCTAAACAAATGTGTTTTCTAAACGCCGTCTGCTGCAGATGCGTTAAACTGGTTGCACAAGAGAATGGCTAAATAATGATGATATATTTGCTTAACCTATAACTCAGTTAAACAATATAAGGATCTTTCACCTCAAAACAGATTTATAATATTACAATATTCTCAACATAACAACTTTTATAAGTACATTGATCATAGGTTTTTCTCCAGCACAACACATTATCGTTGTACAAATGGTAGATCTAGTACACACCGAGTTTTCGGTATGTAAAAACATTCCTAATACTGCCCTGCATCCGGAGTATCTAAAGTTATTACGCACTTACTATTCTCAGCATGTTGATACTGCCCTGTATCCGGAGTATCTAAAGTTATTACGCACTTACTATTCTCAGCATGTTGATACTGTCTTGTATCCGGAGTATCTAAAGTTATTACGCACTTACTATTCTCAGCATGTTGATACTCCCCTGCATCCGGAGTATCTAAAGTTATTACGCACTTACTATTCTCAGCATGTTGATACTGTCTTGTATTCCGGAGTATCTAAAGTTATTACGCACTTACTATTCTCAGCATGTTGATACTGTCTTGTATTCCGGCTCCAAACTATTGAACTAAACTTTGTGTTCAGACTGTGTGCGGAAGTATCTCGGCACATATAACGTTTTCAGAGTTTTGTAGCTTCGAGATTGGGCTAGGTTATGAGACATTTCGTACATATTAAAACTCTAAATAGTAAAGTAAAATTAATTATGTTGCTATGACATCTCGATTTAGACAGGGAGTTAAATTGAGCACTTGATTAAGTTTACTCAACAGAGTACCTTATTTATTGCGAGTATCTAAGGCAACGTTATATTGTCAAGAGAACGGTTGAGATTTATAGCAAAATATTCTAGTTTAAACATTAACAGAGTTACGAATTAGTTAAATGCTAGTTTGGGCATCGTGAAAAGTTTAGAAAACCCTCAGCTAAGTTTATATTAAAACAGCGCCTAGTTTACAATTACATCATCTTAAATTGTTTTTCATGTGTAAAGGACCCGCCTCCGATGCTTTGAGAAACTTGTTTTAGAAAGTATAAACTTTTTCATAATTAGCCTATATGCAACCTCCAAAAGAAACTCCATATCATACAAACCATAAAAGGGGAGGGGGATCTCGTCATTGTTAACGTAATATGCTTAACTCGATTTAAACCAGCATTTCCGGAGAAATAAATCACTAGTCGTATTCTACATCATACCAGTTTAGCATATATATTTCCGAGAACGCTATGTCAAAAGCACTGCTTGATAAATGGGAGAAGGACTTCCGAATTTTAAAAAAAAGTAACTATATAAAACGGTTGTCATAGTGAATAAAAGGAAATGACATGTCAGTTCATTTCCTTTCAAGTTCTTTATTCAATCTTTTATGTATTTAGTAGAATGAAGCATTGATTTATTCTGATTGTATCAAAGTAAAATTATTTTATCAGGACCCGTTGACCCATGTTACGGACGGCCATGCCCTCCACTAGCCTGTCCGAAACAGTATACACCAAATGGAGAGTGCTGCCCTGTATGCGAACCAGTTGATCCATGTTACGGAGTTCAATGTCCTAAACTAACCTGCCCGAAACAGTATACACCAACTGGAGAGTGCTGCCCTGTATGCAAAATAGTCGATCCATGTTACGGAGTTCACTGTAATCCAATTAGCTGTTCACGTTATAATACACCAGCTGGGGAGTGCTGCCCTGTATGCGAAGATCCATGTTATGGCGTTCCATGTCCTATACTAACCTGTTCGAAAGAGTATCAGTATACACCAAACGGAGAGTGCTGCCCTGTATGCAAAGATCCATGTTACGGAGTTCACTGCCCTATACTTACATGTACGAAACAGTACACACCAACTGGAAAGTGCTGCCCTGTATGCGAAGATCCATGTTATGGCGTTCCATGTCCTGCACTAACCTGTTCGAAAGAGTATCAGTATACACCAAACGGAGAGTGCTGCCCTGTATGTAAAGATCCATGTTACAGAGTTGACTGTCCTATACTAACATGTACGAAACAGTACACACCAACTGGAAAGTGCTGCCCTGTATGCAAAGATCCATGTTATGGCGTTGACTGTCCTATAATTATGTGTCCGACACCGTATCAGTATACACCATATGGAGAGTGCTGCCCTATATGCAAAGATCCATGTTACAGAGTTGACTGTCCTATACTAACCTGTTCGAAACAGCATCAGTATACACCAAAAGGAGAGTGCTGCCCTGTTTGCAAACCGGTCGATCCATGTTACGGTGTCGTATGCCCTAAACTCAACTGTTTAGATTCCTACACAACATACGATCAATGTTGTCCTGAATGCCCAAAGCCAGTCGACCCATGTTATGGCCTTGTATGTCCTATTGTGAACTGTCCTAATTCCTACCAAAACAATGGAGACTGTTGTCCGGTATGCCCAACACACGTCGATCCATGTTATGGCGTTGATTGCCCTCCAACGTATAACTGTACCATGACAACAAAGAATCCAGGAGATTGCTGCTCTACATGCACAGGACGTAAGTGGTAACCTTTTTACCTATTTGCAACTGTTGCAACATCTAGGAATGATCTAGAAAAGATCAATTCTCCAATTATTTTATTCTAAAATTGGCATACATTAATCAGAAGTTGTTGATGAATTCTAATATATCATTCTCGAAAAAACATTTTGGAAATCATCGATGATGGTTCTAGTCATAAGAATGCAATGTGCATCAGCCATTAAAATGCTGAAATCTCAAGATGCATTGATTTTTCTTTGCTGTTTTGTTTATTGAGTTTCTGCTGAGAGTAACCATGATGTTTGGTAGGATATTTATCATGAAGTTCTGTTGACCTATAACTATTTTCTAAATTCTCAACCAGTCATGATACTGTGATGTTGAAATTGTTTGGCATCTATTAAAAAGAAGGAACCTACTGTACCTTCCTTTTATTCCCCCGCAAACAAAGTCTTTGTTTGGGGGGGGGGGGGGTATATTGGAATCAACCTGTCCGTCTGTCTGTCTGTCCATTTGTCCGTCTGTCTGTATGTCCATATGCTTGTAAGCGCAACTCCTCCTTAACGGTTGACCTATTCTGCTGAAACTTGTCACAGTTGCAGTATATAACCTGAAGAAGTGCATGAAGTAAGATTATCCCTGTCTGCCCGCCCGTCTGTCCGTCTGGTCATATGTCTTGTAAGCGCAACTTCTCCTTAATGGCTGGACCGATTCTGATGAAACCTTACACAGTTGCAGTACACAACCCGAAAATGTGCATGAAGTAATATTATCCCAGTCCGTCTGTCTGTTCATATATCTTGTAAGCGCGGGAAGGGGGTATCATTTCGCGAGTTCACTCACAGTTCTAGATTTATTTGAAGTAACCCCTGCCCCGGAAAAAAGAACAACTGTCAATGTATAGTTAGTGCTTCTCCAAATTGCAGTAACTCTATACCGTCTGATGATGGGTGTTGCCTCAGGTTTCGGCGAGATTCTATTTAACGTTTTACAAAATTACGTTTTACAAAATCGACAAGTGAAAAATTGTGATCCATATTAGCCGAAGCTTCGTTTGAAATTCGATATGAGTTTAACAAAGACATGTTGGAGATCAAATAGTTAATCCGTAAATTATCTATACAAATGTATAGTAATTTTACCTTTGCCAGTAAAATAAAAGTATACTATTCAATACACACGTTTTATAACATGCTTATTAATAACGTTGTCTTTCTTAAGCGAAGCTGAGAGTAGGTATAGGCTATTTCTAAACATGAATTAGGTCAGACGCCCACGTTGTGAATAGTAAACATCAAGATGAGTCTGCGCCTCTAAACCGTCTTATCAGGATATGCCTTGTTTGCAATCTGACACCCTGTAGGTCTCTTGTCCATGTTTTCCTCTTATCCCGGGCGCATAATACGTTTTAAAAGTTTAAAAGTTGTTTTGTTGAATTTTCACTTACTATTGTTTTCAACTGTTTTCAACAATTTCATTTTCCCTTATGCAGTATTCCCATACTTCTGCCTATATGTTACCAACTTATTTTGCTGCTTCCTTGCTATATTTGAGAAAGAGTTAAATCGCCTAAAACAGACCATGGGTTACCATCACTTCTATACTCTTATATATGTTACAGCAACAACGCCAGTTGATCCCTGTTCATACATTCCATGTCAACAGGTGACCTGTCAGGGATATTATATTCCGGTAGGAGAATGCTGTCCAGTCTGCCCTACAAGTAAGCACTTTCACAATTATTCCTATTTTAACCATGGCTCAAGACACATTGCATTCTTTTTTTGTTGGTTTTCTCAAGGCAACGCTGTCTTTTGCTGAGATTGACCATTATGTCTTGTAATATAATTATCATGAAGTTTTGTTGACCTATAGTTGTTATTTTATAATGTCTGTATCAGTCATGATACTGTGTTGTTGAAATTGTTTGGCATCTTTTGAAAAGAAACGTACTGTACCTTCTTTTTCTATATGAAGTAAGCCATGCACCAGGAAAAAAGAACAATGTTCAATGTATAGTTTGTACATGTCCAAATTGCAGTAACCCTTTACAGTCTACTGATGGGCGTTGTCTCGTGTGTCGCCGAGATTGTAATTCATATTTAAAATGATTAATAAAGACATGGTGGAGATCGGAAAGTTAATCAGTGAATTACCTATACATATAAATAGGTGGGTTTTTTTACCTTTGTCAGTATAATGAAAGTATACTATTCACTACACATTTATTTATAACGTCCTTATAATGTTGTATTTCTGAAGCGAGGCTGAATATAGGTAGTTGCTATTTCTAAACATGAATTTAGGCACGTGGTCAAAGACAACCGCATCGCGAATAGTTAACATCAAGATGAGTCTGCACCTTCAAACCGTCTTATCAGGATATGCCTTGTTTGCATTCTGGCACCCTTGGGTATCTTGTCCATGTTTTCCTCTTATCCCGGGCGCATAATACGTTTAAAAAGGTTAACCGTTGTTTTGTTGAATTCCCATTTTTTAATTTTGTTTTCTACTTTTTTCAATTATTACATTTTCACTCATGAAGTTTTCCAATACGTCTGCCTAGATGTTACCAACTAATTCTGCTGCTTCCTTGCTATATGTGAGAAAGAGTTCAATCGCCTAAAGCAGAATATGAGTTACCATCACTACTATAATCTTATATATGTTACAGCAACAACGCCACCTGATCCATGTACATACATTCCATGTCAACAGGTGACCTGTTATGGATCTTATATTCCGGTAGGAGAATGCTGTCCAGTCTGCCCTACAAGTAAGCACTTTCACAGGTATTCTTATTTTAACGATCGCGCAATTAATACAATTCCGCAGCAGACGACTTTGAACACATCTTGATAAAAGAATTTGAAATATTCTAAAAAGTATTGGTATATCATTCTCATAAGATATTTTCGAAATCACAGATGATGGTTCTGGTCCTAGGAATGCAATGTACATCAGCCATTAACATGCTAAAACCTCAAGACACATTGCATTATTTTTTGTTGTTTTTCTGAAGCCAACTCTGTCTTCTGCTGAGATTGACCATTATGTCTTGTAAGATAATTATCATGAAGTTTTGTTGACCTATAGTTGTTTTTTCTAATGTCTTAATCAGTCATGATACTGTGTTGTTGAAATTGTTTTGCATCTTTTGAAAAGGAACGTACTGTACCTTCTTTTTCTCTATGAAGTAAACCATGCACCGGAAAAAAAGAACAACTTTCAATGTAAAGTTTGTACTTGTCCAAATTGCATTAACCCTATACCGTCTGATGATGGGCGTTGTCTCAGGCGTCCGCGAGATTGTAATTAACAGTTTAAAAAAATAACGTTGTACGAAATCGACAAGTTAAACTTTGCGATCCAGATAAGATGAAGCTTCGTTTAAAATTCGATATGAATATTTAAAATGATTAACAAAGACATGGTAGGGATAAGAAAGTTAATCAGTGAATTACCTTTACACATTAATAGTTACTTTATCTTTGTAAGTAAAATTAAAGTATACTATTCACTACACTTTTCTTTATAACGTCCTTATGAATAATGTTGTATTTCTGGAGCGAGGCTGGATAAAGGTATATGCTATTTATAAGCATGCATTTAGGCACGCGGTCAAAAACAACCACATCGCGAATAGTTAACATCAAGATGAGTCTGCGCCGCCAAAACGTCTTATCAGCATATACCTTGTTTGCAATCTGGCAATCTGTAGGTCTCTTGTCCATGTTTTCCTCTTATCATTGGCGCATAATACGTTTTGAAGGGTTAACCGTTGATCTGTTAAATTTCCCCTTTTCACTACTGCTTTCAACTTTGTTCAATGATTACTCTTTCCCTTATGAAGTATTCCCATACGTCTGCCTAGATGTTACCAACTAATTCTGCTGCTTCCTTGCTATATTTGAGAAAGAGTTAAATCGCCTAAAGCAGAATATGAGTTACCATCACTATTATAATATTATATATGTTACAGCAACAACACCACCTGATCCCTGTACATACATTCCATGTCAACAGGTGACCTGTTATGGATCTTATATTCCGGTAGGAGAATGCTGTCCAGTCTGCCC
>JAUELF010043853.1:13896-27944 GCA_031471495.1 Clinocardium nuttallii
GCAATGTACATCAGCCATTAACATGCTAAAACCTCAAGACACATTGCATTATTTTTTGTTGTTTTTCTGAAGCCAACGCTGTCTTCTGCTGAGATTGACCATTATGTCTTGTAAGATAATTATCATGAAGTTGTGTTGACCTATAGTTGTTTTTTTCTAATGTCTAATCAGTCATGATACTGTGTTGACTGCAGATGCGTATAATTTCGTCAACGTGAAAGAAAGCGTTCATTATCTGTTACTGAACCAATGGGGGTAAATTTATTTTGCGAATGATAGCATTCCAGTTTACGTTCCATTTGGTTAGTTATGCCTTGGTCATAAATAAATATTTCTCTGTAAAACCTGTCGACGGATAAGATGCAAGTGATGCGTATTTGATGAACTACTGACCGTTTAAATGTTTGAGTGGCATGTAAACTGAATATGACGCACTTTATAATAATACAACAGTTTGACACTCAATTTATTTCCGTATTAAATATCTCATTCAACAATCAAATGTTTGTTTCAAGTTTTGAAAATATACCACGGTGTGGGCTAACCTAAATGAATGCAGTCTGCATTTCAACAATCTGATTTGATTTAAGCTTATTTTTTATTTACATCGATGATGATATCCTTAGAGAGACTTAACAATTATTCATGCCGTTTGTATTGATAAATTTAAACTGCAGAACTCGCTCACGCTAACGCCTAATGTTTGCTATGAGTGGCTGACGCTCTATGAATAGACAGCTAGGAATAGGTTGAATGACTCGGATATTTTCCAAGGTCACCGTTAACGCAGCCAGCTTACTTTAGATGTTATATGTTTTCTAAAGAATAAGTAGCATTCAAACACGACTGTATGCTTTAATAGCACACATAAGTAAAATGTATGTTGAACGCTAAGCTGTAATTTATTTGTCATTTTATATTGAGTAGCGTGTTTTGGCATACAACTAGTGGGCTATACTTTAAGTAGTGTGTTAAAGGTTGCGTATATTACATATACACGAACGTTGAAGACAGTCTATTACAAACCCTAATAACTGAACGCCCTTCCATTATTATAATAATTGGCATTAGTATCGGTACAGATTTATCACATTTATTATGAATAAATGGTAGTAACATCGAGAATTTGCTATTTGAGCTTTTTCCATGCTATAGATAAAGTATTTTCGTCCATAGACATATTCGAAGAAGACGAGGATATTTAAAGCACACGAGTGAAACTTGTTAGAAACACGGACTTGTTATGGAAGGATTAACATATACGTTAATGGAAGCCATTTATTTAAGTAATAATAGTTACAGCAAAAACAAATGCCCTTTTTCAGTCTAACTTAGTTACTTTTAATTTTTTTAAATGACATACTAGTCTTCTTGAGCTCAGCCCATTCTTTACAGTGGCATTTTCGCTGAACAAGACTTACTTGGTACAAAAGCCCATGAAATCATGTTTTAAAGTGTTTAATGTACAAACTTAATACGTTATGCTTTTCCTTGCAGGTAATAATGGCAACAATGGTAATAATGGTAATAATGGCAACAATGGTAATTATGGTGGTAACAATGGTAATAATGGCAACAATGGTAATACTGGTGGTAACAATGGTAATAATGGTAATTATGGTAACAATGACAATATTGGTCAATCATAATATTCTTGTCCAACTATGCCACCAAGAGTTGAGAGCCTTTCAGATTAATTAATACAGGGGATAAGCCTAATCAGTATATAGTCGAGATATGGCGACAAGCTTAAACCATGTTTTCATTACGATCGGTATTTGCACAGCCTTTTCATGGAATGTATCTGTCAATACCAAGTTATATAATAATTTCACACATATAGCAAGTCTTGAGCAGCCGACTTTGCAAACAGCTAGGTAGAGTCACAGTTATTTTCTATAAATGAAGGTTTACTGCAACATTTAAAATCATTGGGTCGAAATGAAAACTTGCTCGTTGTTAGCAATTTCTCCTTTTGCCACACCGTTTCTGAAAACTTTTCCTCAGTAAAACAGTCAGAAAGCGTCTTTAAGTGAGTAAATTTTAACAAAGTAAAATCATCATGAGAACTGTATTAAATAATCATTTAAGAAAGGATAATTTATATCCCAATTAGTGTTGCCAAGTTACTTCTTGTCTCAGACTCATTCCTATGGACGATAATCTTGTTCTTGAAAATTATATTGAATACCAACATAGGTTAGTGCCTTCAGTTGGCAGGATATAAAACGTTTCTCATCTTAAATCTCCAACGGAACAAATCTAGTTTTAATTACGATAAATCTGTGGAAAAGAACGCTGAAGACATTGTTGCGAACGGGGAAAATGCTAATGATGTAAATACGTTAAGATATATATTGATATTAGAATACTTGTTTACTCCTCGTCTCGGCCTGTGATATTTAAATTTATTTATTTCTAATCCAGCGCTCGGTCCATCCTTTAGTTTTCGCTGAACAAGACTTACATTGTACAAAAGCCCATAAAGTCATGTTTTAAAGTGTTTTCTGTACATATGTTATGCTTTTCCTTGCAGGAGGTTATAATAGCAATAATGGTAATAATGGTAATAATGGCAACAATGGTAATAATGGTAATAATGGTAACAATGGTAATAATGGTAATTATGGTAATAATGGTAATAATGGTAATAATGGTAATAATGGTCAATCATCATATGGTCCAACTATGCCTACACCAGGTGAGATATGTTGATATTAGAATACCTGTTTACGCCTCGTCTCGGCACGCGGTGTCTAATATTTATTGATTTCTAATTTGTGCTTATTTTGGCATGACATACTAGTTATATTGGTTATTTTAATAATACTAGTAATAATGGTAATAATGGCACCAATGGTAATACTGGTAATAATGGTAATAATGGTATGAATGGGTTTTATGTTGTTTGCATAGGTATTTCAGTTACACCATGGCTACTATGTACTTTTTTCATGATCGCTTGGTAAACACACATGTTCTGGAATATGGAATGGTACTCCACCATGATCGCGACGACTGGGCACTGAACCCACGACTATTGGTTCAGAATCCTCGACGCAAACCACTCGGACACGGCAGATTCCTAAGAATATCTTGGAAATAAAACATTAAACTTCCACATTTCGGGAACAAATTTAAAACACATTTTATTGCCATAACTTATTATGGTATAATGCCAATTTGATATAGAACGCTTACATTGGACTGTTGGGCGATCAATACATAACAAGGTCAGTTATATAATATAAAGTAATTTTTATCCGACTGTTTTATGTTATTACCATTAGCCAGTTTGATGCAAAAGTACAATACAATCTGTTAAAGAGAAAGCAATGTTAAGATAATACATCCCTCGAATCAGTCATGCTTTTATCTCCCTCATTTTGAAAACAGTACACTTAGTAAACAGCTAATCGCCCAGTTACACTGAAAGTAAACCACATCCATGTCAAAAACAAAAATCAATATTCTACTCATCAATGGGTCGGCCGTCTGGAAACGAAATTTGCTTATTTTGATTCCAGCCAAAAAGTGTATGCACAAGGGAAAAATATACAATTCCGGCCAAGTGATCTACGACAAGTGCGACACGTGTAACTGTAATGATGGAGTGGTCTTCTGTCAAGGTATCAAGTGCCGTAAGTACTTTTCTTTCTTCTTTCGTTCATTGTCCACATTCAATTTGTTAAATAAACTGGCAAATATGAATATTACAGAAGAGTTTTCGTTGTTTGCTGTTTGAAAAGTAAAAACGCCCAACCATGACAGGTACTACTGGTAATGTATGCGCTGCAGTAAGATTCAGATACAACTGCAAAGCGATGCATGATGGATATACCGATTACACATTGAACAGATTATTTCTGACCTATAACGTGTTTGTGGACGTATTAGTCACGTGATGTCGTAATGTGTTGTCCAGGCCTCTATTCCTCTGTTTATCATATCGGTACATCCCCTCCTCTAGATACCCTGCGATTTTGTAGGCGATGGTTTGATTGGTTGATGCAAAGGTTAATCTGAGAAGACCTGTATATACGAGTGTCTGCTACGACAGCGAAGTTTAAGTCTGGGTCTTATGGTAGTGCATGGATGCCTTAACCGATATTTATCATTTGAGCATAATCTAGCGATTTTGAGTCACCGCGTTGACATCATTTAATGACATATTGGCATAACATTAGTGGGACTAAACTTCCCATTCGTCGTCAGAATGGACATTCGTGACTGTTTAAGATACATAGAAGACTATTGTGAGGTTGTGATATCTAACTGTACGGAGCTACATTTAGAAACCCATTACCAACCAACTTTGCCTGTGAGAGTTAGCAGTAATAGCTTTGGAAACACGTCGAGTCGCATTCCACCATAGTTGCTGCGAGAAGTGATCAAATCCGGGACGCCTGATTGCATAATCAATTTTCCGTAATACTATTATATTGCTTACATTTAAAATATTGTGATGATTTAAATTTATGTTTATAGTTAAGAAGTGCTTATACAAAGGACGTGTGTACAAGTCTGGACAAAGTTTTAAAGATGACTGCAACACCTGCAAGTGTAATGATGGCGTTGTTGCCTGTACTTATATGGCTTGTCGTAAGTATAAGAGACTGGAATAATATGAGGGATTCAGGTCTTTGCTTCATAGTATCTCCCTTAAAAGTTACCCTTTGTTGTGATACTAAAATTAGTAATGTTACTAACAGCATGAGTTTTAAGGTCATCCGTTATAATTTCGTTGGAACCGTTTAATGTCCATTGAGTTAGGTTTTGTCGACATGTCTTCTGATCTCACAAGACATCGTACGGAAATCGCTGATATTTGGGTGTTCTTCCTTAAATCAATATGTGATGACTCTACTAGATTATATGTGTTGTACATATGTATGCGTTACAACACTACCCAGGTATATATGGCACAAGGTATTCACACAAAGACGATAAGACAATGCAGGAGATCAGATGTATATTTTAATTTTAGGAGCCTTCAAACAATTAATTCAAACACGACTCCGCCTTTATTATACAACTCTGAGTATGTTTAAAATAACCTTTTATGTTTCCAGCAAAACCGTGCTACAGAAACAATGTACAGTACAACAACAACGACGAATGGATGGAAACCTGTAACAAGTTGGTCTGTATGGACGGAGTCATTGCCACCACGAACTTGACGTGTTGTAAGTAAAGAGAGAAAATAAAGTTTAAAATTTATTTACACAATCTCAAAAGTTGAATAAGAGTTTTCCAAGATGTCTCGCCGTTAAATATTTAAAGGCAATCATAACAAATTAAACCAAATCTGTTTGGACGGAAGACGTCTGATATGTGAGACGATGTGTGTTCCAATGTGTTACAGACAAGTGACATATACAGAGTAATTTGATTATACTTCTCCAGTGAAATGCGCTTACAGTATTAACACTGTTTCACGGGAAGACTTAGGAGAGTATTCAGAGTGTACTTATACGGAAGGTGCTAAGCTGTAATTTGATTGTATGAATTCGCCTAGCACATACAAAGGTTGAATACAACACATGGCTTGGGTAGTGACTCATTTTGCCAATCAGTATTGTATTTGATATTGTTCTCAGCTAGACGCATTGTCATGTATGTTCATGTGATGTCTTCAGTAGGTTTATCCGGATCACAGTATGCATATCGTAGATGTACACATTTATAAGTGGTGCTATTTATAAACTAAAATTAATTCGGTAATAACACATGTTGATGAATTTCTTCTTGCAAGGATCCAAATATATCCTACTTAATAGAAGATCTTTCCAACCGTCTATGACTCATTTGCGAAGAGTGCAGAGCCAGATCAAACTTTGCTCTGACTTCTCTGAAACTACACATTCGCAGATGCATCATAGTTTGTTTCGCAGAGCTCATATACTTTCAAAATGTTTGTAGATCCGTAACATGATATACGGTTACTTTTAAAACTGTGTATTTAACATCAATTGTGAAAAGATACTTGCAGTTTTTATATCAGCCAGTGCGTCGGCTTCCCAGAGTCGTTATAAGTACTAGCGACGTTGGTATGGAAATTCCCGATACGTTTTGTCCGATTATAGAACGTGTCACATTATGTAATGTATATATACTGAATATTACAAATATTGTATTAAATGGTAGAAACATCAAATACAACAATATTTCTTACACATTGAACAGCCGGGAAACCAGGAACATGTTCACCAAAAAAGGATAACGACTGTAACGATTACTGCAACCATGACGATGATTGCTTTCTCAATGACAAATGTTGCAGTGATGGGTGTGGAAAGAAATGTAGTGCTCCTTGGAATGGTAAGTATAGAATGTATAATTATTTCATAGTTGTAAACGCTTACTGATGCCTTTACAGAAGATAATTGTTTAAAACATTGTGGCAATTGAAATAATTGCTCAGAATGAGCATCTTCTCCTTCTACAAACAATGATTCCTAATCAATAATACATCTCGTAGCTAAACTGAGTTTCTACATGTTAACCTAAATCATATTGGATACGTCTATTGTTCCCTCATAAAGAAACATTTTGACAAGTTGGAAGCAGATCCGCTTATAGGAAATATATTTTCTTATTCCAATACGTCTTCCAGATGTTTTCACAGAATATTTAATGGCGGTATGTCTCATACGCCGATTCTGTCCAATAGGGTAAATGGATGTATGTGTCTGGCCTGTCTGTGATTTTGTCAAAACGTTTAATGTTACAGCCATCAATACAATATAAAGTCGGTTTTCAGACATAACAATTCTCCAGGCACGTTACCATGATACGTGAATTGTTAGATAGCTAACAGGGAAGATGCGCAGGCTGATCTTTATCCGTACTGTTCGCATAGGTCCGGAGGTCAGATTTAAAGCGATTTGACGCATATGACTTACATTGAATAAAAGAACATTCTAAATTAAATCATTGAGCAGTGATCTAGGAAAACCAAGTAAAACCTCAGTATTTAATACGAATAATGTGTGTACCATTGGGTTACGTAATCGAAAAGGGAGCAACTAACAGTATTATTATAAAGAAAAACTCTGTAATATGTTTGAAAAAAACCCAACCTATATGGATCAATAGATTGTATTAACTGATTTAAGAAGTAACACAAAACAAAATACGTATGCATATCTTTAGACATATTTAATTTGTATTTAATACCTTTTTCCCAACTTCCTAGAATACGCTTTTTAAATTGTTTTGTTTACGGCCCAACAATTATTTGCCTATTTATAAATTCTGGGTTATTTCTAAACATATAACGTTCCCCTCTCCCCATACAGTTTGTTCATTCGAACCATTGTATTCTTGCTATATGTTCAATTATATATATATGTATAACCTTCTCTTTTGATTTGATAAATGATCAATTTTGATGATAAATATATTTAAACTTATGAAAAAACTTTTTGTATATATACTCCCTATTTTGTTATCATACCTCTGCTAAACTGGAGGGATTATAGACTCCACCCCACCCCCTCTCCTTCCAAAGCTTGTGTCATACTTGACCTATATCTAGACGCGTTAAACTTTAATATATGTTAATATTTAAGCCCCTATGGGTTATTTTCTATCTAATGTATCTAGTTAGAGCAGATTTAAAACCGTCTATCGGTAAAATATTAAAAAAAAGCTTGTATGACAGGTTATAGTTGCAGTCAACTGTAAACCAAATGGTTTCAGGACTAAACTTTTCATTTCCCGACTGAATATCACATAGACCGCAGCATAGAAAACTTCTAATCCCTTCGCCAAAAGTGACCCTTTCTGCTCATGGTGACCTTTTATTATAAGCTGTGGTAGCCAGGTGAGCTATGGCACATCTTGGTCTTCTTGTTTAAAATAAATGGACATTTAGCAATCGTGTTCGAAATATTTACATCCTGTCTGTTTACACGTTATTCAAATGTACTGAGCTGCATCTGCTTCCTTTAATTCATGCTTCAATATCATGCGCGGCGTCTTTGATGCTTTGCTTCAAAATTCGTCATGTGGGAAAGGAAGAACCTGTTCATGCACGCTTTGTATCAACATGATAACTGCATAACAGAAGTTTTTTGGAACCTTCAATACCATATTCGCGAACAGTACAATTAATTAAGATTCATATACATTTCAAAGATATTCAACATTCAATCCACATATATTGATTTTGTATGAATATGCTCATCCCAATGATCAAAAGAATATGTTTAAACTTATAAGTTTCGTAAATGAATCAGACGTTTACACCTATTGCATAGCTCGTGTTCTAATAGTTTATGGAAAAAAAAGCGTTGTAAAATAATTACCCGTCTATTTAAATTTCAGGAATTGTTTATCAGGGAAAATCTTACGAAGACGGTATGTATATACATGTATTTGTGTTTATGTCTGAACGCATATGCGTTCGACTTTAATTGCCTAAGCTATTTGCTTTCATGAAACACGACGGGATACCCATAACAATGATTTTAGCATAATTATGATAAGCGCCTTGACGAACTTTTCTATGTAATCGGTAAAAGGGTAGTAAATATCTCCCTTCCGGCTCTCAGTGTTGCGGGAATAGCAAAGCGACTAGCGCAGTGGTATCAATATTACCGGAAGTACTGGTATTTCAGTAAATAAAACGTCACGATTTAACAGATAAACCCTTTTAATTCGATTTAAAAAACATTCAATCAAATAATTTTGATATCAACATTTAATTGCAAAATACGTGATGAAAAGCCGAACCTTAAACTGTAGGGTATCCATACATCAACTAAATATTTTGTTTTGTGTTTTCAGGTGAAGCCATTTCGATGGGAGGAGATCCATGCGTGACTTGCAAATGTAACAAAGGAGCCATTAAGTGCTCTACGGTCACCTGTACAGAACCAAAATGCGAGAACTCCTATGTAGCCGGTGGAGAGTGTTGTAAGAAATGCTCGGATGATTAATAATCAATATTCTGAACGTAGGAAGGAATTCATTTAAATAGCAACACAACACATGTAGTGGAATACAAACATTCTGCCGCCGATGTACATTCAAACTTATCGCTTATAAGGTAGTCAACTAAAGTTGAAATCAGTACCGTTAACATAACGGTAGATCAATGACAATGGCCGAATGTTTACATTTTGAGATCACTGTGCTTCTATGAGTATCCCCATCTTCATAAAAGTATGTTGTCTTTTGCCAGATAAAGGCTCAAATAAAATGTTTGCTTAAGCTATTACTGTGTTCTTTATTTTTTGTAACTTTTATTTCGGATGACTATTAACCTGTCGATTAATTTGTTCGAGTCGTCTGCTTTAAAACACACGAGGAAATGGTTAACGCAATGGAAAGTAAAGGTTTAAATATGATGTTTGGGAGATGTTACTATTTTCTAGCAACCAATTTTATCTATATCGACAACAATGTTTATTCGGGACCTTAAGGACAACATTGTATATTTGGCTGCATGTAGTTATCTCGTTGTGTTTAACGTGACCAAGCGAGATAACAGCACCAATTCATTTAACCAAGTCTTGTGAAAATTGACATCCGAATGTTATGAATATATTGACAACCATTCTTATAAGCATATTTTCGAAAGATTCCTGACTTGGTCAGTGTGCAAAATACTTATTCTGTACAACAAATCTCACGGAAAATATATTGGAAATCTCGTAAACAAATGTATCATGATTGAATCCGGTAGAAAACATTATGGAAAGGGGAGAGCTCGGACATTGCGACCAATTTCTCATTTCGCCATGCCTTTGAAATTTTTTGAATGTCATCTACTGCTGATGCGTAAAAGTACGTGTATATAGAAATAGGATAATACATGACACTGTTTATACTTAGAGATATTACTTGAAAACCTGATACTGCCATGTGTTCAAAGGCTATGGGTAAGGGTAATATTGTCAGGTAAATACAAACGTTTCCTTGTAGATGACAAGGTGTGTTTCTGACCAAATACAGCGATATATTCCATGTTAAGAGGAATGTCAGCGACAAACTTAGCCTGACATGTGTTCAAAGGCTAGGTTAGGTTGATATTGTCAGGTTAAAACAAATGTTTCGTGGTAGAAAACAGGTTGTGTTTATAAAATATGCCCCGTAGTAGCAGCATTATTACATTACATCGATATATCCCAATTTTAGAAAGTATATGAACGTCAACTTATAATATAAAACATGTTCAACAACAATTGGAAGATTTGTTTAAAAGAAGAAACAAAATCGTGTTCGATTGAAAACATCCAGCCTTACGATTCAGCAATAGTACAAGGGAAATGACTCTTCCAACCTTATTCACGAATATCAGAGAACAACATGTAACGCCTTATGTTGTGTATGCTAGACAGGCCAATTTTCATGACAAATGATTAAGGTTTGATTGAAACGCTTTGGGAAAGGCATCAACTATCTTGAAAATACTTGGAAGGAATTGATACAAGGGATATACATGCTTAATACATGAAAGCCGTCTGTTATCAGGGACTTAGCCAACTTATCTAAGTTGCTGATAGTAAATAATACGAGCATTTTTAGACACAAACAGAGTTATCTCCCTTTAAAAACTATTAGATACTCAGCTATCCGACAGATCAAATGTTGTGAATAAAACAGACGATCGACGTAAATCATTGTTCGTACCTGACGGTATATTTTGATACAACTAGTTGTATCGCTTTCATGCCGCAAATATTTATCGTGACATACGTGGAGACGTAATGTACGTAAAGTCAATTCATATTATCGTGGCGAAAGATATTTTAAAATGACTTTAATAATGTAATTTATCACATAAAGCCCTGTATGGGCGTGTCAAAATACCATAACATGACTATCAAATAACACTACTATTTTGGTTTCTATTCTTACGCTCACTTCTTTGTTACATCGCGGAAACCAAACAATGAAAATGTCGTCACGTCAGCGGTTTGACGTTATAACGTTTGGCACCGCACCAAAAACCGGCAAATTGTATGTATTCTTTTCAAAATACGCCTCATAAGTCACTTTATCTGATAACTCGTTAACTTAGCTAAATACGACGCTCGCCAAGGATCGCGTTTTATCATCTGACTAAACTCGTTTAATAAAAGTGATAATAAGATATCCCTTATGCAAACAATTCAGTCATCTAATGTATTCTTGTTGTAACCAAATGTTATCATAAACCAATATTTAAACATATTAATCTAATTATAATCCTCACCAGGATGAAATCGAAATACACCGAAAGCAGTGTGGACTTCTATCTCTGACAAAAAACTAGACAAACATACAGTATCACCATCTGTACGACAATGCAATGTTTATTAGTTTAGTTTAGGTTGAACTGATTTATTTTACATCGAGTTCAATTCAAGCTTTTTTTAATCACGCTCAATCTCTGCTACCTGGATGCATACATAGTACTTGCGTCATTTGTGTGGACAAATCTCAAAATGTATTACCACCGCTTATTATGTTTCCGAACACGGGACTTTTATTGATTCACACCGGACAGTCAATCGCTAGACGAAACTCAAATTCATAGCAATCAACTTTTGCATTGTTGAACAACTGTTATATACACAATCAATAACTTGACCAATGATATTATAATAATCATAGTGTAAGTTCGTCAACTTAACATTTATGTCTACCAATAATGATGAAACCGCGACAGATCAACATTAGTCATAAGAATAGATGATATATCTTCCCGAATAGAGGTCCCCGGATACGCTATAGATATTGCTCATGATTGTCCGTTCGAAAATAAATTATTTGCTCGTAAAGTCATGTTAGTCATCCTAGTTGACCTACATTCGTTTCCTTCATACATGGAATATTCATACTTATACGAATATCATTCTACATTATAGATCTTTTATTCCATCACTACCAAAATTTGCCTTTTTAAACTTCGTCATGGCGTACTAAATCGACATCATGAAATTAAACATTTTACATACATCAATACCGAAAAATACCTAATTTTATAACAAGTTCCTGTCCAAAGATCTAGTTGTACTCTGTACACCACACATCGTGGTATCAATACATTTCTACTTCTCATTCGCATATACACACCAGTAAACAATCCCACGTGTTTACAACCAGCGGTATATCATCATGCTGTCATTTTTGACAATTACCCGTCAATTTCCACCAAACTAACTAAAATTATAATCATCGGAGATAACCCGCGTAAGCGAATCTAAACCACGACTTGACACGCATAACAAAGCGTGCTTGTATTGCAACTCGCAACCTCTGAAATAGCAGTCAAGCGGTGTCCCAAAAGTGGGTCGAATTAACCAATTCACAATGCAAACAACTATGCACCAGTATTCACACACTGCCCACTAAACCCTGAACTGCTACCAAGTCTTCTAAATGTAAAATAACCCCCTTTCGCACATCCCCAATCACACAACCAACTAGATTATTCAAACCATACATATTCCAACATTGCTTTACTCAATTTAAACAACAGTTTATACAATATAAGTCCGTATTACAATTACATAGGCTACTGACAACATACCTACAATGATAATCTCTACGTCACTTAACTAACCAAAATGAGACACATATTATACCGTGCCTATACCAAGTACGAGACACAGGTAAACATATTATCTAACCAGTGTCTCAATTCCTCAGAATTATACCTAACATTAACCTTCATTAAACTTTGAAAACTGTCTGCGCCTAACCTAGTTTGGCACTTTATTTCTACAGATCTAAAGGCTACCATTTCAGACAAATTTAAACCTTTATCCAAGCCCATAGAAATGTTTATATACCCCGATTACTTACTCCTAAATATCCGTATCGCAATTGCAATATTTTTATTCTAAACATTTTCTTAAACTTAGGCCATTGCAATATTATCAATACCAAAACAAAGAGGTTACTCACATCTCTACGAATTTCCAAAACACAGTCTTATTCAAAGTCAGAGTTTGTTTTAATCATAGTTTAATTGTCCCAACCTTCATTTTTATCGACCGACACATCCCTGAGTCAAAATCAAAACGTACGTACACGAGCTACCTAGCTATATTCGTCTCTCTCCTGAAGGTTTAAATACTGCATTGTTTACATATTTCAACATGGCTCCTCCCAAGACAGACATATGACCAATATTAATAAGGAAACCATCGAGCAATTCATTTCTTCCAATATAATGTATTCATTAATTAAACTGAGTTCTAGCCATAACATAATACAAACAAGGTTAAATTAAATCTACTCTTTGGTATTTTATTTGTATTCCTTGCCCTAGATGTTTTAGACCGAAATAGTTAAAACAAGTGTGTGCAAAATGCAAGAAAATGGAAAACAAAAAACATATATGATTCAATGTTTAAACTTATTTATTAATTATTACATTATCATTATTATTATTTTATTTGATAAATCTTTCTAACGCAAAATGAAGAAGATATGTCCAATTCTCAAAATCCTTTAAAGACCATCAACGTTCATGTTTTCTACACAAACAATAACATCACAGCCAGCAATTACAGCTTTTAATATGACGGATAGCTTAGATGTAATAAATATCGAAGTTTGAAAGACCTAGTACGAGAAGTTATTGAGAAATGTAAAAACATGAAACTTTAACTTTGAGCTAAATGGGAATACAAATGTTAAAAAACCCATCAAATACAAATGAAATATTATCCAAATATATTACCATCAATACGTTTGATTTATTGAAGTACTTCAGAAATGTAATGTGTGTGCAAAATTAAAAAAATATTCTTACAAACAATCAACATGCTATATCCAATTCTCAAAATCCATTAATATCCACTAAAATTCATGTTTTGTACTAAAACAATAAAGACTACGCCCACACACACTCTTCATCCGTTGCATATAATGTGAAAACAGGCATTAAATGCTATTTTGATCCAAGTTTGAAGACCCTAGCACTAGTAAACACTATATATGATAACAACTCTTTATTTAACGAATTTCCGACCACTTGGTCTTTATCAAGATTAAAATTATTCAACGGATATTTAAGTGCAGTCCATCTTTGTTTCGAAGAGATT
>JAUELF010043854.1:0-17056 GCA_031471495.1 Clinocardium nuttallii
TTGAACATATTTTGACAAAAAGCAGAAAATCTCTATAATTGAATTGATTACCTAAAAGTGGAAAATATTGTTGCAAATGGAGAAATTGCTCGTTTTGAGCAATTTCTTCTTTTCTCACAATGTTTTCAAAAAGCATTTCTGCTGCAGAGTTGTCAGAAAGAGTCTATATTAGGGAAAGGGTTAAGTCAATTTACCAATCCTAATGTCCGAAATGGACAATTCGTTCCCCGAGTTATAACCGCTAACCAAATCATGTTTTACGGTTCCAATCAATGAAAGTTTGAGACTGTGGTGTACACTCTGCAAATTCTTCATTATTTCTTCAAAAGTAATACCTGAAATACTTTAAACATGGAAATAGTGGCCTTTTCCTCATCGGTCAGGAGTGTTGGGTTAACAATAAGCCTGACTTGATTGTGTCAGGATGAACGGACCAATACTCATTAAACATAACACTGGAAACACCGCCATATATCATGAAAAAGTCCTGAATCCGGCGTGAAACAAGTCTAGTTTAACCCGCTTTCCCATGGTCATCCGGTACCGTATACACTATTATCGAGACACTTGGAAGCCAGATAACATTGGCACCCCGCTGTACAGTGTTGACACAAAGAGCCAACTTCGAAGAAGATTATAGAGCAATAACATCCATAGGTTTATCCGAGATGGTAGACATTGCAAATGCATGCTAAATCGCCGTTGACGTTCAGTTTAGTAGTTCTCACTGCGGGAAAGTGTTTAAATTGCAATGGGTAATTGATTCAAAAGAGCTATTCTTTTGAAAACATCTCAGAAATTACATGTACAGGAAAAGACCAGTAACAAACGCGAGATCTTTGGTTTTCACGCGTTGCTAAAAACAGTCAGCCTTGTTAAACGAAGCACCATGATCAGAATCCAATGTCACCAGGATCTTATTGTACGCATGGGTAACAAAGCTTTTTGCGTCTTGAAATGTGTAAGTTTTCATATAGAGATAAAACACATTAGTTTCATTTTTTGTTTTCAAAAATATTCAACTATATATTATGCGTCAAAATCCGTCTGCAACCGAAAACAATATTTGAGTAAAAATATACACTACATGTAGCTGTACCAAACGCTTCCACCAGGCTTATGTCAGGTTGGCGGCGATCAGGACGGGTATCAGGGCTAGCCAAACTCTGACTAGGGTTTGCAGCCAGCTCGCCAAAGTACACCACATGTCAAGTTACCAGCTAAACACTGAAGCTCGAACAGAACGGGTACAATGACGGACAATGCTTAAGTTCGGGTTTGCAGACGCCTTGCCGAAACTCAGCAGAACGGCTGCAACTATTGCAATTCGAAGCAAGTGATTGACGTTTCCCCATGACACATGTCAAGTTACTGGCTAAACACTGTAGATATAACATAACAGGTACAAACACGGGCCTAACTCCAGGTAGGGTTTGCAGCGGGCTTGCCTAAACTCAGTAGCATGGCAACTAGGCCAACTCAGTGTTAGTCCCTACCACATGGTACATGTACATATCATGGAGTGGAACAATTTCTATTACTTAAGCAAAATACAGCCGGAATTTTGCTTTTAATTTGCATAAAATCCAAACTTCAATTGAACTAAACATCTTGGGAGAACATCACCTAGTGCAATTCGACGCCAGTGGTCGGTGCTTCTCGGTTGACCGAACGGACGGTGCAATGCCGTGACATTTTCTGGCAAGTCCACACCTGTTTTGTTTTAGCAGCAAGCAATTTAAGATAGTTTTAACAAAGACAAATCAAATTTAAGAAGGAATTTCTTTAGAATAAAAAAAAGGATGGCAGCATATGGCCGAACTCAGCCGCATAAGTTTCAATAGTGTTGCATAATTCCATTCGTACGATATGATTATTTTAGTTATTACCTTTTTACTTACAACTACTCGAATGTAACTTGGCCTGAAAATGATTATGTAAAGGGTTGAGTTCAAGGACTTTACCGACAACACGCTATTTCGTTATCGATTGTTGTTTACACCTTCCCACGTACACCAAATCTGCACTAGACGACTTCGAATATGTAGTAGATGTCTATAAAGGACAGTACACATTTTAAAATACACTTGAAAACATTGTGGACACGGGAGAATTTACTCTTTATAATCAAATTCAAATTGTCTGCTACAACTGCCTCAAACATGTTTTCAAGCGGGAAAGGAAAGCTAATCGACCAGACTATTGAAAGGGTCAATCCGCGACAGCTCACGTTACCACCACTCGGGAAAGCAACGTCTATCCACCAACCAGCCTATTGAATAAGCTGGTTTGCGACTGACTATTATCCTCATAGACTCATAGACGTTTATAATGCCGTTAGATGAGTAGTCAGCCGAGGACCAGCTTAACTATTGAAAGGGTCAAGCCGCGATAGATCAGTCGATAACGTTCAGGAATATTATTCCGGTGTAGTAAGTCCAAATCCCAGAACGGTCACGTCATGACGATGATTAACCCGTTTCATTGTGATAAACATCTTTCGTCTTCCACAACTGGATATAATAATATTTGTTGGGAAGGAAGTTACTTACCTGGCAATATTTATGTGAGGAGAACAGGTCTCAGAAAGTTATGAACAACATGTTAGGTGCAGTGACCGCCCTTACATAGCTAAATACAGTTGAAATGGAATTAAATCTATCATTTAAGTGAATTGTACATATTATGGAAGGATCTTGTTTATTTTTAGGGTTCTACGTTTTCAACATTATTTAAGTTATATCACGGCGACAGTTCACGTATTCATAATGCGATGATACACAATAAAGTACTAGGCTGTGACATATGCACCGTGGAAGAAGATATTATAATTGTAAAGTTGTGAACCATGAAATATCCTATTTCTGGATTTGCAATGCAACATTTTGAGTGACATATTGGTTCAACGGTTGACACCGTGGATTACCCAGAGGTCCACGTATTGGAAATATATGAGGCGCTTTATATAGTGTCCCGGTGTCCCTTTTATCTAGCTCAGAGACTATCTAATAACATAAATTAAAGTCAACAAATGTTAGCCCTCAATGATAACCCTTTAATCAATATTTCCACGTTGCACACATAAATGTTTACTACTGAAAAGAGGTGCATGTCATATTTTAGAACAAGCTTATAATAAGGGGCAGTATATCATATAAATTAACCATTTTTAGCAACCCGTCAGACAAAGAACCCTATACCTACCTTTACTTTGCCCACACAATCAAATTCAAACACTATATACCCACTTTTACATATATAATGCAGACAAACGTTTCAAGTTTAAAAGCATTGACGTATTGGGGGCTATCTGATCGTGTCTGCAGTCTGTGTACAAAGTGTACAAAATTACAATAGACAACTAAAACGTAATAAATATGATTGCACTTATAAAGAACAATTTAAAGACTAGCTTAGAGTGTGCATGTGACCTTTTAGAGCCTATAAAAACTATTGCTGTTCTTAGACAACATGTATAGCCAGTCAATTATCCACTTCCTGATACATACGACGTGTTACCAATCTATAGCAGATGACATTAAACACAGTGTGACATGAGACATCATGAGCTAGTTCTCTCTTTCTCGCGATGTTTTCTATCATATATAATATAGAGGGACATATTTATCAAGAACAACTATGCTTTCCTACGATGCGTTTGAAGCGGACGAATCGGAAAATGTCATAGTAGGTAGACTATCAATGCTATTGTATGACCAAAGGTTATAACACATTTGTTACCTACAGGTGCACTGACATCGAGGGTGACTCTATAATCACCCAGTGCTTCGTAAAGTGACCCTCGCTGTATCAAATATAGCTTCAGAAATATTTCAAAATATTACCTGTTAGATCAGTTTTTCATCTGTATTTGAAATCTTGATTTGATGATTTGTATAACTAGGTACAGCAAGGGTCGCATAACTAGGTAACTCGGTAACGCGACACACTTTACTGATATCGTTATGATAGCATATGTCCCGGATAACCCCATATTTCAGTTCACCCACTTTCAGGGAATGGTCCGAAACAATGCTGCGAAGCATCATATGTGTTATATATAATCAACCTATTGTAAAGTTTGATTTATTGATTTATTGATTGATTGGGCTTAACGCCTAACTAACGACTAAGCTACCGGAACTCGGTCCTATTATAAAATGTCCTCTCCCTAATGATATTCAATGTATGTCTGTCCGCTTCTTTATATATGTTTCTCTATATCACTCCGCCGCCCTCTAACTATGTTGGTCTCTCTCTCTCTGTCTGTCGGTCTCTCTCTGTCTCTGTTTTCTGTTTATCCCTCTATGTATGTCGGTCTCTCTATGTCTTTCGGTCTCTCTCTCTTTCTCTGTGTTTCTATTTCTCTCTTTATGGCTGTCTGTGTCTGACTGTATGTATATCTGTCTGTCTCTCTGTCTCTGTTTTCCCTCAAACTATGTCTGTTTCTCTCTCGGTATGTGTGTATGTATGTATGTATGTGTGTCTCTCTCTCTGTCTCTCTCTGTCTATCTCTCTGTCTCTCTCCATGTCTGTATATGTCTGACTGTATGTATATCTGTTTGTCTCCCTGTCTCTGTATTCCCTCTAACTATGTCTGTCTCGCTCCTCTCTCGGTATGTATGTATGTATGTATGTATGTTTCTCTCTCTCTCTCTATCTATCTCTCTCTCGGTATTTATGTATGTATGTATGTTTATGTTTGTCTCTCTGTCTCTATATGTCTCTCTTTCTCTCTATATATATGTGTATGTCTCTCTCTGTGTATGTATGTATGTATGCCTGTCTGTGTGTCTCTCTCTCTATATCTCTGTCTCTCTTTCTCTTTTTCTCTCTCTATATATGTCTGTCTCTCTCTGTATGTATGTATGTATGTATGTTTCTCTCTCTCTCTCTCTATCTCTCTCTGTCTCTCTGTGTCTCTCTCTCTTTCTCTCTCTATATATATGTATGTCTCTCTCTTTGTATGTATGTATGTATGTATGTCTGCCTCTTTGTGTGTGTGTGTGTGTGTGTGTCTCTCTCTCTCTCTTTCTCTCTCTATATATATCTCTGTCTCTCTCTACGTATGTATGTCTGTCTGTTTGTCTCTCTCTCTTTCTCTCTCTGTCTGTCTGTCTCTCTCTCTCTCTATCTAGCTATGTATGTCTGTCTGTCTCTCTCTCTCTGTGTGTATGTCTCTCTTTCTCTCTCTCTCTCTCTCTCTCTCTCTCTCTCTCTCTCTCTCTCTCTCTCTCTCTCTCTCTCTCTCTCTCTCTCTCTGTCTCTCTGTCTCTCTCTCTCTCTCTCTCATTGTGAGCAGTTTCTTTTGCCACAATCATTTCAAAGGTTTTCTGCGTCAAAATGCATGTAGTTTTAACAGGTAATGTTTATCTTGCAAAAATACAAATATCGATGTAATCCCGTGTCCAAATAGAGCAAATCTGTTTTCCCGTGTCCACATATAGCAAATCTTCAGACTACGACTAAACATATAGAAAATGTAAACATGTAAAATTGTACAGCAAAGATCGATACAATAACCCATATCTTTCCGATAAGGCTGAACATGTCAAATCACATGTCCCAGTTTTCCCGCGTGCAGAGAATTAACTCTTTAAGGACAGATAACACTAAATATATAAATTACAGTGTCAAGTTGATATAGTTATAAACTCTTCATGACTAATCTCTTTCCTCCTTTTTCTTTAATATGTACATTTAGGTTTACAGCTATGTAAATGTCATTTGATATCATGAGGGACAGAGAACACTAAGTCAGGCTGATCTAGTCAACTACCCGGAATAAAACCAGTTCCTCATACAGTATATATGTACGTTTGAGTTAACAGGCTGTTAATATATTGTTCTGATATTAGATATTTCTGATAACTTATGGGAGGTTTGAGGTTATTTGAGCAACAAGATTGATATTAGAAGATGAAACATTTACTTTAAAAAAGGTAATAGGCTTCCTCCGTTTGGTCTCACTGTGTAGATATTTAATTAAAAAGAAATTCCATTTAGTGGCCCCAAACTAAAATTACTGATAAGACACTTACGCAAGGCCAAACGAATAGAGGAAGTGAATAATGTAATAACCTAAAGTGTTAAAACTTAAAAGTATTGAACCTGTTTAAACCAAGGACATTTGTGTTACTATTTGATGTTTTTAACTGTGTGTAAGGTAAGCTAAAATATCATAATAATATCATTATTCACTCTATCACTTTAATCTTATTCAATTTCTCTGCGGTTTGCAGACTCATAGACTAAAATTAGTCTGTTAAAAAAATGTATTTAACAGCACTGAATTCCCACGTGTGTTCTGTCTGTCCGGCCGTCTGCGTCTGCTTGTCTGTAGCATTTTTTAAAATCGAACCGCAATGACTCTTTATAGAAATATGAAGTCCATGCATGGATATTTACGTTTTTGCATTAATTTAGTGGTATCGTGTATAGCGGTTACCGATATTTAACGAGCGACATGCATTTAAATGATGCTCTATTGGACAGAGGTCCAGATACTCTGCGACCAGATAAGAACATATATTTGCTGCGATGATCTCTATAACGGTGCGCTATTGGAGATATGTCAAGAGACTTTACGATAAAGAGAGAACATGTATTTGCTGCGATGACCCTTATAACGGTGCTCAATTGGAGAGAGTTCCAGAGACTTTACGACATAATTAGAGCATATATTTGCTGCGATGACCCTTATAACGGTGCTGAATTGTAGATATGCCAAGACACTTTACGATAAAGAACGAGCATTTATTCGCTGCGATGACCCTTATAACGTAGCTCTATTGGAGAGAGGGCAAGCTACTTTACGACTAAAGAAGAACATGTATTTGCTGCGATGACACTTATAACGGTGCACTATTGGAGAGAGGGCAAGAGACTTTACGATTAAAGAAGAGCATATATTTGCTGCGATGACCCTGATAACGGTGCGCTATTGGAGATATGTCAAGATACTTTGCGACCAAAGAAGAGCATGTACGAGGGTCATTCAAAAATTACGTAGACACGTCGTTCGATTGCAAAATGTAAGATAAATTGAAAAGCAACATAACATAGCACTACATATACTGATATAATACACCAAATTTCTACAAAATACTATAAGTATTAAGCTCGCTACTGGTGGATAGACCATACATGTGTACGCACCACGGCGCAGTTTTATTTTTAAAAAAACGTCGGAAAATCGCTGGTACCATTTATACAAAAGTGCACGACAGACTGCTGGCTTTATTTCGCACATAATTCTTGTTTCTGACTGTGTTTCCCCCAGCGCTACACAGACTTTATCACGGAGCGCTGCTCCGTTGTTTAACTTGACGTCATTTAAATTTACGTTGAAAACTCACTAATCTGTTGCGATAAATAATATCTCAACACCAGTTGTATGTATTTCATAGACATAGAATACCACTAAGGAAGAGCATATCCCAGAATCAGCCCCGAGTCTGCTCATGGTATGTCCTATTCCTTACCTTTGTCTTTATTTAACATAAAATCTCGACCCTACTACAATGTCAGTGAACAATTTTGTTTATAAAAGATCAGCACTTTTAAAAGAGGAATGTGTAATAGAACATACTTAAAGGAAGTGCATTTATATTATGCCAATTTCTCTCATAATCTGAAGTCTAAAATATTTAAAATAAAACGATTTTCTTGACGAATCAACGGACAGAAGGCACTTTAGTGGCGATCGAGTAGAAAATCCTGCACACCGACAAGCAGTACCTCGGTGTAGGCATTGCGATGTTTTAGAACAGGGCACTCTGGTGCGGGTAATTTTGCGTAAAGCTCCACAGTAGAATAATGTTACTTTACCAGAATGTTTGTCTTGGTGATATTATAATTACGTTTAAAATGGGTCCTGATGTGTTCAAAATAAGGCTATACCAAATTTAAGCAAAATATAATTAGCACTCGATAGACCAACGTTTTAGCTTAAGAACGATGGAACTTAAATATAATTTTTGTCTTGGCTTTATGTAAGCTATTTGGGGCGGGGGTATTGCATGTTCATCACAAGGTCGCTAGGCCGTATTAAAATTAAATAGTGTGTATACTAAAGATTTTCGAATTAAGCATTTTGAAATCCTATGTCTGAATAGTTTACTCTACTGATGAAATCGGGGTTTTGTTCAAAATAAATTATGTTACATTTCAAAACCTATAATATTAAGTTATTTACCCTTCATGCATGAATACGTGAACTGTCATCATGCTGTAACAGAAATAATGTTGTAATTGGTGTAAATCCACACAAAAAACTATCAACAACTAAGTTATTATGCAAAATTGAAAACATCTTGTTGACTCTCAAGGAGCTGCATGTGGAAGGTGTTGAGGCAGTTATAGAGGTGAACGTAACAGGTACAACTTGGTCATCTGTAATACGCCTTTGCTAATGGATGAACATTCCCTGTGAGTTATGATGCCTCTGCAGCATACCTTTTTTAGAAAACAGCCAAACAGAAGTTCCTCCATTACCAATGTTTGAAATTCTATGGAGATCATGCTACCAACTTAACATATTTTTTCAAATACAACACAAAAATGCTCATAATGAACAGTTTCTCTATTTGCCAAACTATTCAATTGATACAAATATAGGCATACATATAACAATGCTCGATCTCCAACTTAATTGCACTACACTTGCAGCATTGATTGCTCATTCGCGCTAGAAATGAGTGATGGATGCACTGATGTGAATGAGTCATCTCCTTGTAAAAATGTTCCAAAGTACAGGCTGTTAAACAATATGACATATACAAGGTAATGCGCAGGTGACCACAAATTGTACACAGTTTTGAATAGCAATTGAGAGACTGACGTGTACTGATCACCATGGTTTAATTTAAATACCAATTGTGTCAGAATAAAAGTACATATATCCACTTTCAGATATTAAAATCAACAGGACAAAGATCATCCTAATTGTATCAGCTTCTAACACCTTAGTGATGACATAGCATTTAATGGGTCCAGAAAACGTAAATGAAATAAAAGCTGTTAATTCTTAAAAGCAAAGTGTCTCAACAAACCCCAAAACTATTGACTGTGTCCGGGCCGGAGAAGTTAGTCCTATACAACCTTTGGCCTCTGCGTGTGACCTTATGTTAGGCCTGCATTTTGTGCACGACATACAACCGATTCCTGGACACACGGACATTCTCACCGAACCACCATTGTGAAATAAAGATATGTTCTATCATTTTGATCAAAGAGAAAGGAAATGTATTTCATGATACAGTATGTGTCATATGTGAATGATATGTTATGTAAGATATTAAGATGGTGCATCAACTACGCTTTTTACCCAACACATATGTTGGTCGATATCGATGCAGAATCTTCCAAGTCGTTCCGATTCAGTTAACAAACATTTAACAGGGGCGATGAATAATGCTGTAAAGTGTAAACACATCACAATTAGGTCAACACTTAAACATCATTTTGTAGTAAACATGTTAGTAGTAATATAACACGTTTTAAGTTAGAAGCTTAATCAAAACGAGAGGGCAATGATAGCACTACTGTAATGTTAAACTAATAATTATGGTGTTGTATACTATTAAAGAAGAGGTTTGATAACAAATGCTTCGGGTATCATGTCCCGACATGAGCCATATGTTACCTGTAAATAACTATGTTTAAAGGTTAATTGTTAAGATCAAGCCCAGGACATGACATGTAGATAAGCCACAACATTTTAATCAATTTGACACCTAAACAAGAGCCAATATGCTCAAGAAAACACTCCGGTCACATTCCACAACGTATTTAGTTTAAACTTATTCAATATACATAAAATTGCAAAACCAGCTTTAAGCTTATATTAAACACGCACGATGCTTGCTTCCTGGATACATAAAATGTAACCGTTTGTGTAGAAAATTACCTAAAGCAGAACTCTCTCATCTGGGGATTTAAACTCGGTTCATTTTGTACGAGAGAACGACGCTCTACCACAAACAACTGACTTCCACAATGCACTTTCTGGACGTTTTGATAATTATCATTTAACCAAAATTTGAAAATAAGGTTTTATGGTAGAATAAACAATGCGATCCCGTTAAATTTTTTATTAAAGCCTTTATACAAACAAGAAACATATATCAAATGTAGTCACCAATAAAACATTTTCAAGCAAGTCAAGTAAAAATGGAGCCTCTACATTATTTTCTTAAATTTGGCCTAGAAACCTGACGATTGGATGCAGACAGTGGGCACTAGTGTGTTGATCCTTACCCACATAGACCAATGACATAGCAGACGATGTTGATGACAATTTAGCAAATATGGAGTAAACTGAAAATGAAAGTCTACTTTTGAAAAGATTTGATATCATTGTGGACACTACATAAATCGTACATCACGAGATGTTTTTAACTTATAAATGTAAAAACATTGTAGATCCCGACCAAGCTGTGTAGATACAAAGAGTGTTGTGTATATATATCCTTTAATCACCACGAGTCTATGTACTATGATTGGCTTACCCACAGCATCGCTCTTCAAGTGAAATACAACCACGGTGCGTACGTTGGTATGGTCCAAATAGGAAACAGGGTTTAACCTGTGTTGTACCTATTTTGACATTTAAATTCGCATTGGTCAGTGATTTAGTTACGCCTATATGTGAAATATATATGTTACTTACTGCATTGCAATACTTGTTTATATACGGTTATGTCCGTGCGGTATGACCAAGTATCCCATTTGTAAATTTCCTAAGGTAAGATGTGGATTTGCCAATAATTACTTGATTATTGCATGGGAATCAGTAGCAGTTGGATTGGTTCAAACTGTCCTATACAATTGTCGAATGTGCCATATATTACATCGTGACACTCTCCTATGCAAACACTTCATTTTAGTTTCTATTTACATATAGTTTCAATTGAAATCTTAAAGTTTAGAGGTAAATAAAAAATAGTAAATAGGTACTTTGAAATAAACATTTAAACGTCTTTTTCAAAAGTATGCTATAGACAAATATATACTTGTAATGTGTTTAACACCGTTTCCAACATTTGTTTTCAGTTATATCACGGTGCTTCCAGGTGTAAACTACCAGAACTATTGGTTCGTTTATTATGACATATGCGAGTCAGTGAAGGAGGTAAGAAATAACTTTTATTTTAAAAATGGTATGGCTCTGCCGGGGATCGATTTATCGACCTCTCGCACCCGAAGTAGTCGGTCTGCCACTTCATCATCCAAGAGGTACTATATTGGCGTATTCTTAGTCGGGTTTTATTTTTGTATTTATGACTTTTATCATTCAAACATGCTTCAACACATATGTTTTTGATACAATTATTAATGTGAGATATCTTTGCAATAGATAGTTGAGTGGTGATTATTGAAATTAACATCAGTCAAACAAGCGGACGTCAGACAGACGATACTATGTTACATGTCGTCCCGATAGGTCCAACGACAATACAAGTGTATTGTTTGAGTCCAATTAAAATTGATCGACATACTTCATGGATTTCTTTTGAAACATTATCCAAATTGTTGACGATCGTTGTAGGAATACTTTTCCCTGTTATCAAAGAAATATTAAATTATGAATGTAACGTATACTTTCGAAAGTTATAATCAATGAGCTATTAAGTTGTTAGCTCATTTACTATTAGAGCTCTATAATTGTTTTTTGTTTCAAGAAAAGTAAACAAACTTACACATAACTTCAGTAACGAAACGCTTGTTCACGGAATTATTTGGCATACATATATCTATAAGAGTATGTTTACACGAATACAGTGAAAACATTCCAATTGATATGCTTTGCCGACTCAGAGGATGGTGTTCACATTCTTGAAAATGAAATTTATACTTGATAGAGGGTTCCAAGCTTGTTTTACCACGCCTGTAGTACTAACCTACCCAGTCTCACATTCACTCACGCTGTTCTAAAGCCAAAGTGTTATCAGGAAAGATCCTAACCTAGGTGTACAGAGGCTCTGCTTATCTCAATTTATTTATGATCGGGAAAACACTGAGATAGATGGCTAGTGTCTTCACGCAGTGTATTTCTTATCAACTAAGCGTACCTGTGATAACTCACTGAGCGTGTCCTTTTTTAATATTCAAACCGAATGACTTTCATAGAATGAATAATACTAATAATGTCACACCATGAACTATGCAAATAATGCCCATATCAAGACCGATCTGCTTCCATTTGTTGAACAATTTCTCGGGGCTTTCCAATAATTGAGAGATTATTATTGAAGTTATGAAGATTTCCCTGCAAAGCCCAAATGCTTAATGGCAATCGTACAGTCATAAAAGATTATACATGAGATGGCACTTTTCATGCTCTCCTAAGTTGATACTATAACTAAGTGGGTGACAAGACATAATTAAAATCACTTTTGGCATACACCTTGCGTTATTAGTAAGTTCCTCATATGTTATTAAAGTAACTTAACACTTAACCAAATCAACAATTATTTTCTCATTTCTATACTATAATGAGTTATAATAGTTTCAAATATTACGGAAACAATTAGTATATCAATATTGTCCTTTCTTTATATCTACGAGGGTGGGAAATAATTAATGAATGATACCATTAGTGTTACCATCAGATAATCAGATTTGAATTTCACGAACATTTTGAAGTATGTTGGAACGGAAATTTCATAGACGGAAACCTCAACATAGCCACGGTTTTAACTAACCCGTTTGTTGTCAATTTGTATTATGATCCTATGCTAAAAATGATATGCGTTCATAATATAAGTATGTGAAGAAATGGCTGACGTGATATGACTGAAAAGATGTTGAATATGACGTTATTCCCCAATAAATCAATAAGAAAAATAATCGACAATTATTTTTCCAATTATCGTTGTATCAAGCTTGTACCTGTATAGAACAGCTTAGCTTAAAAGTTTAAATATATATCCATACATGTATATTACATTACATCATTGTGAAACATAAACAACTTATGGCTCTTTCTAAGTGAAAATCTACTGGTTATAAAATGCTCTTTTATTAACTCTTTCGCTTCTGCATTCGCTGAAACAGTCACACTTGATTTGTAGCTAAAAGCCTCTTTCAACATGTCTTCAGTTATATAACGACGTTACCCAAGTAGGATACCAGTTCCAGAGCGCCAAAGGATACACTACAATTCCTCTTTTTACTATTTGTGTCTATCTGGTTTTTCTTTTTCATGTAGTCCCAATCCTTCATAAACAGTGCTTCTCTCAAGACACCTGATAAATGTCCTGATAGAGATACGCGTTTAGAAAAGTTGCAAGTTCTGTAAATATTACTAATTGTGTTACTAATAAGTAGCACAAATAATTTTAGCAGTAACTGTTGAAGATCTGCTCATAGAACTATTTTAATTCTACAATATGTGGCATACTTGGTTAGTCTAGACAGAAACAATGACGAACAACAAAATCAATATTTAGTTGTTTTTGGTACTGGAACGAAAAAGTGTAAACCTAATTTAATCCCAGAATTATGATTCTATCATTTTAAGATAACTTTCGAAAGGTTTTAAAACTTTGACTGTACTATCTATTTTCTTGAATTCAGCACCTGTAATCCTGTGCATGTTAACTGTAGTTGCAACATGTCGGTTTATAATTTATTCGTTTGCAATTTTTTTTATAAATAACAAACGTTTGTAGTTTTAACCACATGGAAGTGAACATTTCGTAAACATGACTAAACGTTTATTGAAAGCCATTTTTCACTTCTATCAAATAAACCTTAAGTAGAAAACTATGGGCTTGTACCTATATGGAGACTTTGTTTACATACATCTTCTACCAATGTAGTCAAGTGTCAATAAATGTGTATGTTCTATTTACTTTGGATTTGTTATGTAGATAAGTCTATGTACTCGACGTCTCAAGATAGGGTTATTTATGAGAAAAAGATCGTAAAAGCACTAGAAAACACCCTTCAATGCATTGTGAACATCATAAAATATCTGCAACAAGCGGATAAGGACCTTTTTGTTTATTGTTCAACATTTGAAGTAAGTTAAAGTGTAGACAGTCTTCTGTTGCAGTTATCCGGATATATGAGGGTTATGGAGGGCCATTCTTTCTGATTTATTCTTTTATTCGACTGGAAATTGTTAAGTTGTTAAATTGTCAAATTCGTGGTTTTGCGATCACAACATTTGTTGAAAATATATCTTGAAAATTTGAATCTATTTATTTATTTAAGTTAATGAGAAAAATGACATTGTACAAACATTCAACCAAGGAACATCTAGTCTCCCTTTTTCATTGAGGTCTTTGAATCCTGGCAGCAAAAAATGATAAGTAGCTGTTATTGCACTTACACGATATGGTATTTCGGTGAATGCTTTGAATTTTATTGACTATAAGCATAATTTGTTTACAGCAGCTTTGTAATTGTGTAGAGAAAGTGTGCTTTTTAATGTCAGCAGGTAATGCATTTCACAGACGGCAACCATTGTAGGAAAAACATCTCTTGCTCAGTTTTAAAGTTTGGAATAATAAAAGGCAGATTTCCTAGACTGGTATTGGTTTGTCACCTAACGGTCATGCATAAATGATAACATTGTAAAATATATTCTGTAACCCGTTGATTGGATCCTATCGTCAAAGGTGTAAATTAATCATCGGCGATATACACATTGTACAGACAGAGCTATCACTTACGTGTCGACGTATGTACATCGTATTCAATGGCTGCACTTGTTTAAAGACTGTCATGTATTTAAGTAAAGTTTAACTATCATTCCTTATGTTTATTCCATCGAAGAGTTATGCCAGGTACTCAGTTGCATATATTGTAAATATTTAGAAAGGTATATGTAGTACATGTAAACTGGTAATTAAATGGAAGGTGAAGACATGTCGTACCCAAGTGTCTTAAATGATAGCATTGAGAAGTTGTGACGCTCTCCTCTATTCAATATTTGATTGGCCTCACCAATTTGTTTCATGCTTTGAAAATGCAAGAAACTTCTCATGATATGAAATTTCAAATATAAATTTGATATGCCGAGTGCTAATGCTACGCAGCTTGAAAACGTAAAAAAACTAATCGATTTCAAAAGTTCCCTTCTCTTTGGAATAGTTGTTTTACCGCGACGGCTGTATGACAAATACTGGGAAAAGTATGGGATTAAATGTTATGAAAACCTAATGCATCTACTGGCATTCCAGTATGTATGTGTAGGTCAGAAAAATGGTTATTTTGCTCTATTCTGATTGTTCTTTTGTCGAAATACGCAATATTGTATTAGATCTACGCATTTATTTCATTGATAGACATTAGCCTACAACACTCTAAAGTAGATGAAAATATGTATCTTCGAATATCGTTGAAACTTATTTTGATGACGTCATAATCGATATGTCATACTTTCGATCTACTTTGGGAACTATATTTGACAATAATATAGGCTATTGCAACTGTATGGAAAAATGGGTAATCCTTTGGCTGAGTCGGCCTATCTTGAGTTTTCCATAATCATGCAATAACCTGTTGTTGCTTCCTTTGATATCTGTTATTCAACAGATGCCGTGTGGTGTCACTTTGAACAATTGTATTGATAAATAAACATTTACGATTTATCGAACAATATTTGTCCTTTCTGATGGTTGCTAGGGTTGTGGGAAATATATATTTACGGACCATATTTAGTTTCGACTCCAAATGTATTCGCCCACAAAACGATGTGTTACTGTAACATTGGATATCATTGAGAAGTCGTGTATCATCTTATACTCTTATTAAAGCCTGGATATTTGTTTTCTTTAAAAAACGATTTAGATTCCAATTGGACCTTACAGTATGTTCAGGAGAGCGAACAAATCTTTATTTTTTGAACAATTATTGTAAAATTTAAAGCAATATACGGAATTATTCTGAAAAGGCGTTACATAAAACTTACCAATGTGTCTTTCTCTTTGAAAAGCCTTGCTAAAACGATTTACAAAAGCAAATAGCTTGACTTTAATGTATACATATGAGCCTAAACACAACACTTCTAAATATGGAATAACGCAACGTTCGTGTATCTCATCCGTTTAACTATTACATATTGACATCGCTTCTGACCGATTAATCATTGTGCTCTTTACATATGGTGATGACCATATCATTTTAATTTTATAATTACTATTTTGTATATGATCTTTTAATTTCTTAACAGTAAATACATACATGTAAGCTGCATTTGTTATTTCCTTTCACATTTTCCCTTTACTTCAACCTTCCTACAGCCCCCAGATCGTCAGCACTTTCAGTTTTTTTTATTCAAATTGCATTGAGATAGTGACAATTCAACGCAATGGCTGTCTCTCTGTCTTTGTATCATTGCTGGTACCAGGAAAGTCTCTAGACTATATATCTACTATACATAAGAACCAAGAAACCAATAACTTGTCTTGTCTTGTTATCTGCAATAACACTGAATATGTTGAACCCATGTGTGCATCACACTGGTAAACAACGAAAACGTACATGTATGCATGACAGTTTGTAACCTGTGTACTCCGGTTCTAAAACGTGCATGTATGCATGACAGTTCGTAACCTGTGTACTCCGGTTCTAAAACGTACATATATGCATGACAGTTCGTTACCCGTGTACTCTGGTTCAAAAACGTACATGTATGCATGACAGTTCGAAACCTGTGTACTTCGGTTCTAAAACGTACATATATGCATGACAGTTCGTTACCTGTGTACTCCGGTTCTAAAACGTGCATATATGCATGACAGTTCGTAACACGTGTACTCCGGTTCTTAAACGTGCATGTATGACTGACAGTTCGTAACCTTTGTAGTCTGGTTCTTAAACGTACATATATGCATGACAGTTCGTTACCTGTGTACTCCGGTTCTAAAACGTGCATATATGCATGACAGTTCGTAACACGTGTACTCCGGTTCTTAAACGTGCATGTATGACTGACAGTTCGTAACCTTTGTAGTCTGGTTCTTAAACGTACATATATGCATGACAGTTCGTTACCTGTGTACTCCGGTTCTAAAACGTGCATATATGCATGACAGTTCGT
>JAUELF010044073.1:0-17055 GCA_031471495.1 Clinocardium nuttallii
AAGTGCTAATAGGTGTTTACAAGGACTCATTGTTGTGTTGCAAATCCTTTCCAACATGCAGATGCATGTGTACGCATTCATGGCAGACGACTTATGAAAACAATGTGGCAAAATTTGGACTTATTTATTGATATTGAGTAATTTAACTTTTTGCCACGATTCATACATCATTTGTTACGATTTTCCATACTTTCACCTAGATATATCCCAATGTGATTTGCTGCATATTAAATATATGTAGGAGAGGATTAAGGGAAACCATCAAAACGACCAAAACGTCATTAATGCCTGTGACATCAATCTTAATATAAAACAATATCCAAGTAGCACGTCATTATTTATTTTACATTTGTGATTATTTGTTAAACTAATACCAGGTTGTTTTGTGTTACAGGCAGTATAAGCTGACACAACAACACAAATCGTTCACGAGTCGCATCAGGCAAACATCGTGGTGGTATTTATAGGTTGTGAGAAACGGGGAAACAGTTTTGGACCGACAAGTACTATTCACTAGGGAACAGTGCAGTATCGTCTGCTAATTAGGAAAACTGTTATGAACCCACATGTAATATTTCCATACGTTGTTATTGAATCTATATTATATCAGAGGTTTAGTATGGCAGAAAGGATATTACACTTTTAACATATCACTTTCCATTATTTGATAATACCCACCCTTAAATATGGACATATTTTGAAATCGAGTTATAGACAGTCGACGTATTTTTTAAATAGTAAATAGTCAAATTTCAAACCAATACACAAACATGTACCAACAACCGTCGTCTACCTATTCCTTTCTAAGGGACGAACATGTGTAACAGTCATGTTGGACATTTCCAAACCGCCGTGTGAAGTTGTAGATTGAAGACAGTGAATACGGAGATAACATATATACCAACTTTTCGTCCTAAGCGGCCGAGATCCATTTTCTACATCCGTGACATTTCAGTGTTAGGAGAATTAAGACATGTTATGATTAATGACCCTATCCCAAACATATCCGTCATCACCGCCTATGCTTGTATCAAATTATCCAAAATGGTTTTCGGTGTTGTCTATTTGAATGTTTATACAATACAATACATTGATGCAAATCAAACAGGGCAACGTATTGCAATGTACTGTAAGTTCCGTGTGATGTCCGAGTCATCAACAGATGAATCGAGTTTTGTATGTTTACAGATTCCGTTTTCTTATAATTATTGTCTTTTCATCTACGGCTATACAAAACTATCAAGACAGCACAGGTGCACGTGGACAGATGTACTAAGACATATACTAGTTTAAGTCTGGAACAGACAGTGAACGCCTCCAAAACAACCCATCATATATTAGTATGTCCGAAGTTAACCAATTGTTATCAATAGCGCTGATTAGACGTCACGATTGACGTTCTAAAGTTGATGAACTGCAGATTGAGATCATCATTTAAAATGTTTAAACGTCTGCAAACATTGCTAATTGTGACAACAAAGTAAGTAATAAAACGTTAAAAATATTTTGCAAGTAAATGTCGTAAATACAGTCAATTGAAAGTCAATGAAAATGTAGACAATTGGACTTACCGGGTATGTCTACCCAGTAGAAATTGAAGAATGAAATACCAATATGTATATGTTTATTGTACTGGAAAGGAAAATTATGACTCTAATTTTATCCCAGAATTATGATTCAAATATTTCAAGACAACCTTTGAGCTGTTTTAAAAAACTTTGACTACAATAACTATAATCTGGATTCCAGCATCTTAGAAGTGCAGGTGAAACAACTAAATGATAGAAACGTTTGATGTGATGTTGGAGTGCATGATGATACATCATTGCCAGCTAAACCAAGTTTTTATTTGTTTGCTTATCTAAGGTTATATAAACTATTAGGAGATACTTACCATTTCCCCGTACCTCAAATCTATAGCTTTTAAAAGAAAGAACAAGTATTGAATTAAGTTGAAAACATTGTGGGAACGTGTGAAAACATTCACTGTAAGCAATGTCAACGTTTGCCACAAACTTTTCAAAAGTATGCTACAATGGCACCAGATGAAGTCTGTAAGTCGAAAAGTGTCGAATGTGTTTTATTTGTTTCTACAAGACTGATGCACGTTGTGAGGGGGATAAGATAGAGTGTAGAAAAGTCGGGGGAAAACGTTCCAGTGATGTTGTATTGAATAGTGATGTGGGAAACAGGATGTCCTTCTGTACATCTTAACAGTCTGATCGTAGCATTTACCATAATATATGTATATGTTACTACTGGTGTAACACTTGAATTGAACCCCCATTGAAGTCACGGTCGTACCCTCGTGGTGCCTAAATGCAGATCTCCTTTTACTTTGATGCGCGGTCGCACGTATCTTTTTGCCAGATGAAGTTTATATTGATAACTTTCGAATTCGCCGTAGTCTTTACTGAATATTGATTCAATAAGCAAATGCATGTTGACGCAGCAGGCGAGATTTGGAGGCATTTCAATTAATAAGAAAAACAGTGACCGTCGTGGGGAATATCTTGTTCAGTATTCAATAATTTCATTGTTATCTAAAGAGTTCTTTAATAGTAGTGTCTATATGCTATCGGTTCAGTTGAATGGTGAATAAACGATACTTTCAAGCCAAACATGTAACTATTCTTTAATTCTACCATTCCCTAAAGGGGACTTGTTTCAATGTTGTTTAACACCGCTATCATCCATATATCAGTCTTAAAACAGCATGTCCTGGGCTAATTACTAGTACTGCTTCTAATCTTAGCATTTCATCAGCTTATCTGTTTTCCAGCCATTATCAAATTCAGCATTAGTTTTCTAGAATTAAAGATCTCGTCCTTATTTTTTTATAATTCGGTGGATGAGTCAAATTCAGAACGATTTTTAACACACATTGTTTCAATAGACGCGTTTAAGCCTTCCCATCATATGAACGCTTTGTGACGCCTCTGCAGCAGGCGACATTGAAAACATTGGGGAAAGAAGATAAATTGCTCAAGAGGAACAATTACTCCGTTTGTCACAATATTTTCAACTGTATTTACTAATTAAAGCCTTATATTCCGAGATATTCTATGTATTCGAAGTCGTCTGCTGCTGATGTGTTATTTCTGGGAAAGGGTAAATCCCGTCCAACGTACTTAACTCCTGCAGAAGATAACTTGGGAAACTCAAGGCAACAATAAAGGGAATAGCCATAAAATGTCTTTAAATAACCTTATGATTAATCAATAGAGTTGAACAATATGGCGCAAAGGGACAACGTGCTCATGGGGAGTATTACCTTGTAGTTGAGACCAATAAAGGTTTCCGCCTCCGTGTCTATTTTGTGTTTGAGTTTCTTTTCCCGTTTCCAGTCCTTCATTATACGGCCCACATTGCATGATGATCTTTTCCAGCATTTATTTAATAATTGTTTAAAACTATTTACATAATTCATAGCGTTTGCGACTTTTTAAGGCAAATTGTTCCATGGTTCAATTACTCGTTGAGAAAAGGAATATGTTCTTACATTTGTTCTACGATGGCATTGATGTGGTTGGTAGTTGTGGCATCGTGTTATGGTTTTGTGAAAGTGGAACAGCTTGCGTATGTCGACTTTGTCAACATTCTTGATTTTGTTGTAGGTTTCAATCATATCTGCTCGTATTCTTTTATATTTAAAAGTAGTCCTAGTTTTTTTCAATATTTCCGGATATCTTTGCTTGTTATTGCAGGTTTAAGTTATGTGGCCCTTCTTTGAACGTTTTCTGAAAGTATATCTTCCTTTACACAATATTTTCATCAGATGTGTTTTTCGTAATGCGTTTTCACGAAAGAAAATGTTATTACATCAAAAGTCCATGTTCCAATACGAATGCGACGCTTTGCATCATTGGGGATCCTGTTTGAATTACAAGTTAATTTCTTCAATATTTCCAAAGGATTTCAAGAGTTAAAACTATTTACAAAACAAATACGTTGATTGCTATGGTGATGCTGTAATCGCCATTGGATGCAATCGGATTAAAATCATATCGTAATATTTGCTGCGCTAATAGAGAGTGATTGGATACATCAGTCAGATTGCATTAGGTGTTTAATGAGTCCACACACCTTTACATTCTCATTTTCTAATGGCCATTTATTCTAACCAATAAATAAGGCCTGAAAATATTTTGTTAAACGTCACTGAAAGAACATTTCTACTAATTTATCTTCGAATAAAAGAAGTGCGTTCACAGATTTTCTTTTTTAAAGCATTTACCCCCTTATGATGGCGCAGCTACAACAGATCTCTATATTCGAACAAATTAGTACCATGAAGTAGCATTTCTATTTTGTGTCTAGTGGGTAAGGAGGAGATGTTATTTGAAGCTAAAGGGAAATTTCTACTCATTGATCTTGAAATCCGACAAGACATTTCATAAATATTTTATATAAAAAACTTTGGCAAAAAGGTTGAAATATGCTTTTAAGTATCCAAGTTATATATAGTGCTAAGTAAGGTTTGTGGAATTGGACCAAAGTATAACTCCATTTCAAATAAAGGTCTTGAAACCGAAACGTCCTTTCGATTATATTTAAATTCATGTTTGATTAATTGTGTTCGCTTGGATATACAACCATTGGCGCTATAACGGGATTCTACATGTGAACTTGTTCATTGATTTAATGAAGCATTCGACAGTATTGTTTTCAGTTTTGTTTTTAAAATGAAGACGTGTGTTCTTAAACGAGTTGAACAATGCGGCATTACTCCATCCTAAAACTGTAATACTAGATTTGCATTTGTATCGCAAATATGAGCCGTCCCGCGAGAAAACAAACATTATGGCATCTGCATCTGTTGATTTTTCGCGAAACGTCTAATATAATAACTAACTAAAACGATGCTGTCCCTAAAGGTGTTCTTCCTATTACTTGTAATTCGTCTCGTTTTATGAAGATACAAACGGGACGCGTTATAGATTAGTTCGCTAAATAACATTTTGACCCCAACAGACAACTTGAATCCGTGGTTATTGATGACATGTCGCCATGGAATTATATCAAAGATGTCTGGTAAAGATCTTGTTTTCTTTTTCCGTAAAAACAGGTCTTTTCATTTTTCACTATCGAATTTAGATGATATTAAAAGATGGCTGAAACTAGAATTGACACACGGAACGTGTTTTATGTAACGATGGCGAATATAAATTTTCGTTTAATATAATAAAAAATAATAAGGAGAAGTTTTGTTTTATCTTAAGACTTGTTGAAATTCATAATCTAAAAATACTTCGTATCAAAAAACCTGTTTCAGCAAGTTTGCTTCCCGTTAGTGTATCAGTTGTAAAACATTGGGTTATCGGAAACTTGTTTTGGTACAAAACGTATCTATAGAACACATATGTTCTAAATGCTATGGACATGTTTACTGTTGTGTACGTAGCGAGGTTCGTGCTGCTGACCTTGGTGTGTTATTGCATCATTGATACTGATAGGAGGCGTCTCGCGAGAAAACCAACATTGTGGACACTGCGTAAAGTGCCGACATTGATCAGCATAAGCATGCCGCGCAAGCTAACCCGAACATACACGTTTCACCTCCTGTGGACTTTCTGTTTCAGGAATCATTACTCTATACCTCTATCCCTTTGAGACGGAATGTGTCGGCCCCGATGAGTATGTGCGGACAGCGCAGGCTGATCTGGTATATATATTATGCAGATACCATAATGTTAGTTAAATTTGTAATTCATTTGTAATTCATTCATTGACTGTTTCATTGGTGTGTTTGATAATGGTTGTGCGCTCTGATCAATAATATTGCAATTGTATTCCTTCACAAATTTAGCATGTCAATATGTTACATAATTTTCTGGATTTGTTACATTTAGCAGGTTCAGATTGAAAAGAAATCTGAAACCACATTCTGTTGATGCAGCTAGTTGTAATCTGACATACACATTTCTGTCTAGCAACACATCTGAAGTTATTTCGTCCTTTCCTGTCGAATATATAATCATTTTCACGATATCTACGCACTCGTCTTTCTTTTACTGATGCATCTATGATTTGGTCTTGTCAGAAAACTCAATTCATTTATCATTGTCACAACTTGTCGGCGCATGCTAAGTAATTTTGCAACATATTGTTATGTGTCTGACGGAGAGCTACGGTCACCCCTAGTACAATCCCTTGTTGTTTTGCACTTTCTTAGTAAGTCAGCTCATACAATGCACACGCTTACGAGTCTCTTTGCTGATCTGGTTAACACGCTAGTGTTCATTTGTATGTGGCTTGGTATTCTAGTTTGTAGAACTATAACTGTTATATTCGTTAATTTGTATAAATGGTGTTTAATGTAATATCAAGCAACTCAGACGTTTTGCTGACCACACAGCCCTGAGCGCCATAGAGGGAATTTCGTTACAACTATTTCTATATCATTTGGTATACCTCGTCCGAACCCGAGGCCCCCAACACCCGTGACTACTTGGATATGTAGTATGGATTATATTTATGTGATAACGCTCAATGTTCATATATTAAGTATCTGCTGATGGTTGTATCCTTTCCTCAGCTAATTACGCGCAGATTGCACGGACTACGATGATACAGGGTTTTTCCTCAATCTTCCATGATTACAATGTCCGAATAGGCGATCGCAAGGCATTATCCATGTTCATTTGATTTTTGTTTCCAATTTGATCAGATTTATCATTATATTATATAACAATGAAAACCAAGCTTGTATTCGATATTTCGGCATTTCGCCATCTATAGGATTCAACCACGATATCCAAAGATTAAGTTGTGTCAATCTCTAACATGGAACATTCAATTTGCAAAGGTGTCCATGATCCTTGTTGAAGATATATACAACCTAGAATGTGTTTTTGTGAACTCCTGAAGAAGGCATATGACCGAAATATCGAATCAAAGATCGTTATGTTGGTTATATATATGCAATGTCCTACGGAAAAGATTTTTCAATATATTTTGATCAATGAATCTTAATTCAGTTGAGGGTTATCTTTATGTTTCCCTTAGCTAAATACTCTTACATTAAGTTAAGTTTGCTTCGTTTTAATTTAGTGTACGGTAACATTTTTCTAACGACTCGACAATGTCTCTGATTATACAATACATTCATCGATTATCAATAAGATATAAAACTACTCTAACAACGCATCATTAACTTTAAGTTCAAGTTAGATTCTGTAGACAATGATAACATGCTTCACGATAATCATGCTTCATGCACACTCAACTGTTGTTTAATTATCTTCATCTGAACGGACTGTCGGGAAACATATTCCATTAAATGAAATAATAAGTGATCATGCTTGATTAACTAAACATGTTAAAGCCATGGGCGAATAAAAAGTATGGATGCCTTGGAGTCGGACGTCTATGACATGCCGTGTGTACAATGCAATCCAGAACCTACGTTACCCGGGCGATATAATTCTTTCTTGATGAAAACAAAATGCACTTACGTTCCCGAGTTCAGAAATTACGTTTCTGATGGGGGAACCCGTTACGTTCCCAATCGAGATCATATGTTTTCTTGACTAAAAAATAGGTTCTCAGCATATATATTAAAACATTGGTTCTCAGCGTATATATTAAAACATAGGTTCTCACCATATATATTAAAACACATTATAGGAAAACCGAAGTTTACCGCCCGTCGTTTGTATACTGATTCATAGATGCACGCATCGATGTTTAAATAGTTTTACTTTCAACACACTATGCTTCTGGGATTTGAATAGATTTATAGGAATAACCAATATTGCAACGCAAGCCTCACCAAGGTTATGATAATAATTGGTCATTTAGAAATGAGTGTCTTTCAATAGTCTTAAACACTGTATTTTGTCAAAACAATTAATTTTATTTTCCCTCTCACTATTTGCATCACTTATTGACAGTTGACAAATACAATATAAAGGAATGTTGAAGAGGGGAAAATAACATATTATTGTTTTGTTTGAGTTGACGTGACCTTTTTCTGCAACAGAAATGTGCCCACCTGGTTTCCAAAGCAGAAATAGAGCCATCCATGATTTTGTTTTGTTGAAAGTTGTTTGACAACGTCGCGTGACCCTTGTCTTGTCTCTATTTCTAAAAAGTGCTCACATTGGCTTCCAAATCAGAAATGGAGCCATTATTGTTTTGTTTCGTTTTAGTTGATTGACGTGACCTTTTTCTAAAACGAAAATGTGCCCACATGGCTTCCAAAAGAGAAATAGAGCCATCCATGATTTTGTTCAAGTCCGCGGAAAGACTTTCATATGGCAAGTTCACCTATCTTGTTTAACCTGGCTTATTGCACACCTGTACACCCAGAAACTACATACAGTATGCACGTCATGAACATACTACCAATCATCCATTAGTTTGGGAATTTACTGTTTAGATTAATTAATTGAACATGATACTGGTTTAGATGTTGAGCGGACGAGCAATGTAAAAATATAATTATGAATTATAAAATTGAAAAATTGAAAACAATTAATTTGAAATTGCGAAGTTACCAATTAGCAACGGACAACATGACAGGAGTCCATTATGAGTTATTGACAGTATGTATACGGTGTTGAATATGAGACATTGAGGCCGTAGCACAGTCAACATTCGGCGAGATAATCAAAGTACTGATAGGTGTTTACAATGACTCATTGTTGTGTTGCAAAGCTTTTTCCACACACATATGTATTTATACGATTTTGCGACAGACGCCTAATTCATACATTGTGGCAAAAGTTCGACTTTGTTTATATTGAGTTATTTAATATTTGCCATGATTTCTGTTGCAAAGCTGCTCCTACATGCAGATGCACGTTGAACTTTGTTAATATTGAACTATTTAACTTTTTGTCGCGACTTTTACATCATTTGTAGAGAATGTCCATACTTTCACCAAGATATGTCCCAAGTGATTTGCTGCATATGTTTTGTATGTGGGAGAGGGTAAAGGGAAACCATGGAAACGACCAAAATCGTCATTAATGCCTGTGACATCAATCTTAATATAAAACAATATCCAAGTAGCACGTCATTCTTTATTTTCCATTTGTGATTGTTTGTTAAACTTATAATAGGTTATTTTTGTAACCGTCAGTAAAAGCTGACACAACAAGAACCACCGGAGCCGCGTCAGGCGAACATAGTGATGTTGTATGGATGAAGTGTGAGAAACAGTAAAACTATTATGGATCCACAGGTAATATTCACTACCAATTACCACTGTACTCAATCTACAACATATGGTGGAGGTTTACATATGTTATGAACTCTGAAGATTCGTGTGAGTCTATCTATTCGGTCATGTTTTATTTATGAACATTGACCTGCTGATAAAAGGAGAGACAAGAGATAATATACACCACACTGTATCCAATTGCCACTGTACTCAATCAACAGCGTAATACTGAGGTTTGGGAAATTCCGAAATGACTGTTACATATTTCCATACGTTGTTATTGAATCTATATTATATCAGAGGTGTGGTGTGACAATAACGATATAACACCTTTAAGATATCACTTTCCATTTTTTGATAATACCAAGCCTTGGCTATGGAAATATTTTCAAATCGGGCTATAGGCAAGCGACTCGTTCGGAACTGGGTTATTTCTAAATAGTAAATAGTCAAATTTCAAAACAATACACAAACCTGTACCAACAACCGTCGTCTACTTATTCCATTACAATTGACGAACATGTGTAACAGTCATGTTGGCCATTTCCAAACCTCCGTATAGTTGTATATTGAGTACAGTGGTAGTGTAGTGTATAATACCCACGTTCGTCCATTTTCTACATCCGTGACATTTCAGTGTTAGGGGAATTAAGACATGTTATGATTAATGACCCTATCCCAAACATATCCGTCATCAACACCTATTCTTGTATCAAGCTATCCTAAATGGTTTGTGATGTTGTCTATTTGAATGTGTAGACATTGAAGCCAATCAAACACGTTAAAGTATTTCAATACACTGTAAGTTTCGTGCGATGTCCGAGTCATCAACAGATGCATCGCGTTTTGTTTGTTTACATATTCCGTTTTGGTTAATTGTTTTATTCATCTAAGGCTAACACATCTATAAAGACAACACATGTGCACGTGGACAGATGTACTAAGACACATAATATTTTTAGTCAGGAACATACAGTGAACGCCGCCAAAACAACCCATCATATTGTAATATGTCCGAAGTTAACCAATTGTTCTCAATATCGCTGATTAGACTTCACGATTGACGTTTTAAAGGTGCTTCATTCCAAATTGAGATAATCATTTGAAATGTTTAAACTTCTGCAAACATTGCTAATTGTGACAGCAAGGTATGTAATAATTAGTTAAATACTATTTTGCAAGTAAATATTGGAAAAGCAGCCAATTGAAAGTCAATGAAAATGTAGACAATTTGACTTACCGGGTATGTCTACCCAGGTAAAAATGAAGACAAATACAAATATGTATATGTTTATTGTACTGGAAAGGGACATTATTACTCTAATTGTATCCAAGAATTATGATTCAAATATTTCAAGACAACATTTAAACTGTTTTAAAATACTTTATATACTCTATCTATAATCTGGAGTCCAGCACCTTTAAACGGTGCAAGTGAAACAATTAAATGCTAGGAAAGTTGGATATGATGTTGGAGTGCATGATGATAAATCATCGGTAGCGCAACCATGTTTTGTTTGGATACAGACTCCGTTTTCCTTAATTGGTTGGTTATCTTAGGTTATATAAACTTTTAGCAGATACTTACTGTTTCCCTGAACCTCAAATGTACATCGGAAGACTTTGGAAATATTTAATAAAAACAATAATAACCGTAAGTATTGAATTAAATTGAAAACATTGTGAAAAAATCATTCACTGGTAGCAATATCTCCTTTTGCCACAAAGTGTTAAAAGTATGCTGCAAAAGCCGTCAGAAAACGTCTGTATGTGGGAAAGTTTTACCTGTGTTTAATTTTTCTGTTAGACAGATGAAGATTGTGAGGGGGTGGGGGTTAAGAAAACGTATAGAACAGTCGGGAACGCCACCAAGATGGCTCACACATTAAGTACAATTCGTGCCAGTGGTGTAGTGATTTGGGTACAGAGTGTATTTGGCATATCTGTACATATTAACAGTCAGCTCGTAGCATTTATACAATGCATCATATATCACACTGGCGTAGATTAAAATTGAATCCCCATTAAATTCACGGTCGTTACAACATGGTGCCTAAATGCAGTCCTACAGGACCCCCTTTTAGCCTGATGCGCGGCCGCACGTATCGTTTGGCCAGATGCAGTTTATTTTGAGTAAAGTCGAACTCGCTCTAGTCTTTACTTAACATTGTTTCAATAAGCAAACGCATGCTGACGCATCTGCAACAGGAGAGCTTTGAAGTCCTTGCATGAATAAGGAAAACAGTGTCCATCGTGAGGAATATTTTTTTCAGCGTTCAATAATTCCATTGTTATCTAAAGAGTTCCTCAATAGTAGTGTCTAGATGCTTTCGGTTCAATTGAAATATAGAATAAACGATATTTTCAACCAAAAATGTCACTATTCCTTAATTCAGCAATTTCCAAAAGGGGATTTGTTTGAATGTTATTAGACCGCTTTCATCTATATATCAGTCTTAAAACGTGCTTTTCACTTATTACCAGTACTGCGATACGCTTAGCATTTCATCAGCTTATCGGTTTTCCATCCATTATCAACTTCAGCACTAGTTTTCTAGAATTTAATATCTCAGCCTCGATTTCTAATAATTCGGTAGATGAGTACAATTCAGAACGATTTAATTTTAAAACATTGTTTCAATGGACGCGTTTAAGCTTTCCCAAACAAATAATCGCTTTCTGACGCCTCTGCAGCAGACGACCAATGACCAACGTCTCCGTTTGCCACAATTTGTTCAACTGTATTTACAAATTAAACCCTTCTATATGGAGATAGGTCATGTATTTACCAATATGTATTCGAATTCGTCTTCTGCTGATGTGTTGTATGTGGGAAAGGGTAAATCCCTTCCAACGTACTTAACTCCTGCAGAAGATAACTTGGAAAACTCAAGGCAACAATAAAGGGAATAGCCAGAAAATATCTTTAAATAACCTTATAATTAATCAATAGAGTTGAACAATTTGTCCGAAAGGGACAACGTGCTCATGGCGAGTATTACTTTGTAGATGAGACCAATAAGGGTTTCCGCCTCGGTGTCTATTTTGTGTTTGAGTTTCTTTTCCCGTTTCCAGTCCTTCATTATAAGGCACACATTTGCATGATGATCGTTTCCAGCATTTATTTAATAATTGTTTAAAACTATTTACATTCATAGCGTTTCATGCAAATTGTTCCATGGTTCAATTACTCGTTGAGAAAAGAAATATGTTCTTATATTTGTTCTACAATGGCCTTTATGTGGTTTGAAGTTGTGGCTTCTTTGTTTGTGTCGACTTTGTCAACATTCTTAATTATGTTGTCAACATTCTTGATTATTTTGTTGGTTCCACCGTATCTGCTCTCGTATTCTTCTATATTTTAAAGTTGGTAGTCATAGTAATTTTAAACTTTCCGGATACCTTTGTTTTTGAATGCAGGTATAAGTTGTGTCGCTATTCTTTCAACGTTTTCTAAAAGTATTTCTTCCTTTACAAAATATTTTCATATGAGGTCTTTTTTGTAATGCATTTTCACGAAAGAAAAGGTTTTTACATTCAAAGTCCTTGTTCGAATACGAATGCAACTATTTCAATCATTGGGATCCTATTTAAATTACAAGTTAATTTCTTTAATATTTCCAAAGGATTTTAAGAATAAAACTAATTACAAAACAAATACGTTGATTGCTATGGTGAGCAGACTTATCCGGGCCGACACATTCCTTCTCCGAGGAATAGAGGTATACAGTAATGGTTCTTGAAACAGAAAATATACAAGAGCCGAGAAGTGTCTATCCGGATTATCCTGCGCGGTATGCTTAGGCTGATCAGGGTCGACACTTTACGTAGAGACCACAATGTTGGTTTTCTCGCGAGACGGCTCATATAATAACTAACTAAAACGATGCTGTTCCTCAATGTGTTCTTGCTATTACTTGTAATTCGTCTTGTTTTATGAAGATACAAACGGGACGCGTTATAGATTTGTTCGCCAAATAACATATTGACCCTAACAGACAACTCGAATCCGCGGTTATTGATCATATGTCGCCAAGGAATTATATCAAAGATGTCTGGTAAAGATCTTGTTTTCTTTTCCCGTAAAAACATGTCTTTTCAATTTTTACTATCGAATTTAGATGATATTAAAAGATGGCTGAAACAAGAATTGACACAGGAAACGTGTTTTATGTAACGAAGGCGAATTTAAATTTTCGTTTAATATAATAAAAAAAAAATAAGGAGAAGTTTTGTTTTATTTTAAGACTTGTTGAAATTCTTAATCTCAAAATATTTTCGTATCAAACAGTTGCAAAAGATAAGTGAGATTGTCTTTATTTTAACAAGTTTCCTTCCCATTGCTGTTTTCAGTTGTAACACATTGGATAGTCACCGGAAACAGGTGTTGGTACCAATTCGATCAGATTGATCCATTATATTACAACGCAATACATATCCTGCTTAGATTCGATATTTGAGCATTTGGCCTTCTTTGGGATTCAATCAAGATATCCAAGGATTAATATGTATGTCTATCACAACCAAAGTACATTCAATTTGACAAAGTGTCCATGATCCTTGGTTAAGATGACTACAAAAAAGAAGCGGTCGAAATATCGAATCAAAGAGTGTTTTTGTTGCGATACATATTCCATTACCTAAGGTATAGAACTTTCAAATATATTTTGATCAATGGATCTTAATTCAGTTGAGGGTTATCTTTAAATTACATTGTACCCTTGCTATATACTCTCCTATTAATTTCAAATTGCTTTGTTTAAATGTATTGCACGGTAACATGTTCTAACGACCCAACAATATCTCTGATTTTACAATACATTCATCGATTATCAATAATATACAAAACTACTCTTACAAAGCATCATTAAATTAAGTATAAGGAATTGACGGGAGGTATTGTGCTCACACCAAGTTACATGCTGTAGACAATGATAACATGCTTCACGATAATCATGCTTCATGCACACTCAAATGTTGTTTAATTATCGTTGTCTAAATGAACTGTCGGGAAACATATTCCATTAGCTGAAATAATAAGTGAACATGCCAAAAATGTTAAAGCCATGGGGAATAAAAAATATGGATGCCTTGGAGTCGAACGTCTATGACACATCGCGTATACAATGCCAGCCAGAACCTACGTTCCCCGGGCGATAAAAGACTTTATCGATGACAACAAAATGCACTTACGTTACCGAGTTCAGAAATTACGTTTTTGATGGAAATAAAAACCAATACATTCCAAATCGAGATCATAGGATTTCATGATTAAACAATAAGTTATCAGCATTGATATTAAAACACATTATAGTAAAACCGAAGTTTACCGCAAGTCGTTTGCATCCACATTCATAGATGCATGCATCGATGTTTAATTTATTTTTCTTTCAACAAGCTATACTTCTCGGATTGAAATAGATTGATAGGAATAACCAAGATTGCAAAACAAGCATCACCAAGGTTATGATAATCATTCTTCATTTTAAAATGACTGTCTTTCAATACAAACTTTTAGAGAAAAAAAAGCGCAATTATAAGTTCCAAAGAATATGAAGTTTTAAACCCTGTATTGCGTCAAAGCAATTAGTCATCTTTTCCCTCTCATTGTTTGTATCACAAATTGACAGTTGACAAATAAAATATAAAGGAATGTTGAAGAGGACAAAATAAAATCATTGTTTTGTTTTCAGTTGTTTGAGGTGACCGTTTCCTTAGTTTTGATTTCAGAAATGTGCCCACCTGGCTTCCATATCAGAAATAGAGCCATTCATGATTGTGTTCACGTCAGCGGAAAGACTTTCAGATGGCAAATTCACATATCTCGTGTTTGCTGGCTCATTCAGACCAGTACACCCAGAAAATTTATATTTTATACAAGACATGAACATATGAACAATCATCAATTATAATGTCCTGTTACGATTTATGAATTAAACATGATACTGGTTTAAATGTTGAGAGGACGAGCAATATAAAATGGTAGGAATGTGTGATTTGGAAAAAAAGCCAAACCAATTAAAACATTTCTTTCTATATTGAAATTGCAAAACAACTATGAGCAACGGAAAATAATAAATCATGAAGATTCTGGAAGCTTTTACAATTGTTGAAGACCTGCCATGGTGCTAAAAACATGACAGGCGTCCATTATGAGTTGTTGACAGTATATATATGGTGTTGATTATGAGACATTGAGGCCGTTTCACAGCCCATATTTGGCGTTGTAAACGAAGAGCTAATAGGTATTTACAATGACTCATTGTTATGTTGCAAATATTTTCCAACATGGAGATGCATTTTTACGCATTTGTGGCAGATGACTTATGAAAACAATGTTCCATACTTACACCTAGATTGTCCCAATGTGATTTGCTGCATATGAAATATATGTAGGATAGGGTTAGGGAAACCATGGAAACGACCAAAATCGTCATTAATGCCTGTGACATCAATCTCAATATAAAACAATATCCAAGTAACACGTCATTATTTATTTTACATTTGGGATTGTTTGTTAAACTTATAATAGGTTATTTTTGTAACCGTCAGTAAAAGCTGACACAACCAGCACCGAGAGCCGCGTCAAGCAAACATGTATTGTATGTATGAACTGTAAGAAACAGGAAAACAGTTATGGACCCACAGGTAATATTAACTACCAATTACCACTGTACTCAATATATAACATATGGTGGAGGTTTGCATATGTTATGAACTCTGAAGATTCTTGTGAGTATATCTATTCGGTCATGTTTTATTTATATACATTGAACTGCTGAAAAAGGGAGAGGAAAAAAGATAATATACACCACCATGTATCCAATTGACACTGTACTATATCTACAGCGTAATACTGAGGCTTTGGAAATTCCGAAATGACTGTTACATATTTCCATACGTTGTTATTGAATCCATATTATATCAGAGGCGTGGTATGGCAATACGGATATTACACCTTTAACATATCACTTTCCATTTTTTGATAATACCCAGCCTTAAATACTGACAATTCTTTTAAATCGAGCTATAGACAGACGAGGTGTTGGGAACTGGGTTATTTTTTAGAAAGTAAATAGTCAAATTTCAAACCAATACATAAACCGGTACCAAAACCGTCGTCTACATATTCCTTTTTAATGGACGAACATGTGTAACAGTCATGTTGGACATTTTAAAACAGCCGTCTAAAGTTGTAGATTGAAGACAGTGAATACGGAGATTACATTTATACCCACTTTTCCTCCTTAGCGGCCGAGATCCATGTTCTACATCCGTGAAATTACAGTGTTAGGAGAATTAAGACATGTTATGATTAATGACTCTTTTCCAAACATATCCGTCATCACCGCCTATTCTTGTATCAAATTATCCAATATTGTTTTCGGTGTTGTCTATTTGAATGTTTATACAATAGAACACATTGATGTAAATCAAACACGGTAAAGTATTTCTGTAAGTTTCGTGTGATGTCCGAGTCTGTGAGTCATAAACAGATGAATCGAGTTTTGTATGTTTACAGATTCGATTCCGTATAATTATTGTCTTTTCATTTAAGGCTATACAAAACTATCAATACAGCACAGGTGCACGTGGACGGATGTTCTAAGACATATACTATTTTTAGTCAATAACAGACAGTGAACGCCGTCAAAACAACCCATCATATATTAATATGTCCGAAGTTAACCAATCGTTCTCAATAGCGCTGATTAGACGTCACGATTGTCGTTCTAAAGGTGCTGAATTCCAGATTGAGATCATCAATTGAAATGTTGAAGCGTCTGCAAACATTGCTAATTGTAAATGTTGAAATCAAAGCGCTGAAAGCGCTGGTGGAATAGGGGGCATATGTAATTTGAAAATATATGGCATAGTTAATATGG
>JAUELF010044184.1:0-17054 GCA_031471495.1 Clinocardium nuttallii
GTCAATAGTTGTTGAAGACCTACATTATATCAGAGACCTAAGATAGGTCAATATTTGTTGAAGACCTACATTATATCGGAGACCTAAGATAGGTCAATATTTGTTGAAGACCTACATTTTATCAGAGACCTAATAAAGATCTCTAATTATTGTCTAAGAAAGTTTTTAATCTAAAATATTTTCCTGAGTTTTCGAGGTTTTGCTTTTTGTTTAGTAAAGCAAGATGTTTGATCTAACTTATCCTTGTTCTCAAAGACAAACATCAGAGGCCGGCAAATTAGGATTTATATAGACAAAACTATGGTAAATCTCTGTCATTGAAAGTGTATTAAAATAAAGTGGCGTTGTTACAATGGTTTCAAAAGCATTCTGCTTAAGATCAACATAAAACAGGAACGCAGATACAAATGCTATGATAAACTAGCTGTATAAAAGTGTGGTATCTAGTATATTGAAATTATCTTGTTAGAGGGTTGACAACTTGTGTAAAAAGGAGAACACCTCGTTTTGAGTAATTGTTATATTTACTAGAAATGTTTTTAAAATGTATCCCTTACATTTAGTATCGTATTCTATCATGTAAAGGGTTAAAGAAGGAGAGTTCATTCGTGAAAACGTACGAAACCTGTCATGTCAAAATGTTTTTCTGAGTTTACCAGTTTTCTGTGTAGGCCTATATAAATAATTAAATTATTAAACGTTGTTAAAAATGACTGGGTGACATGTCTACAGTGTGATGAAATTCAATGAAATCAAAAGTATTTGTGCATATTGACAACAATCTAGTCCCCAGACTGTCAGTGAAATTACGTTTTGATTTCATTCATTGGGAAGGCGGATGATCTGTGTGAACTTGTATTAATTCGACGACACGGTCAGTCCTTGATTTGACCTAGTTCGTGTCCTGTGTATCCGTGTTATTAACAAATGCGTGAGGCGTAGGAATATAATAATATAATGCTTTTCAGCAGAATCATTTGTATTTCTTAAAATAAAATTTATTTTAAAACACGCAAGTACATTTTTAAGTACATTGTCAGTTTGAAAATAAAGTGCCCAAATTATATTCTTCATTCAACTGATTGTACATGTAAGCCTATAAGGTAGACTTTACTTTGAATCTATCGGACTATATTGATAAGAGTATGTATAAAAAACGTTCCTATAGAAAATATGATTTAGGGCATTTTCCAATAAGGTCAAAGCGCAACGGTAAAGGAAGGAGATCATTACACAATAATCACCTTCCAAAACATGGTAGTAATGTATTTTCCTCCTTAGCAGTCCGGGTTGTGAGTAAAGCATTACGACTGACTCGCTGTTGTCAACATAGTAATACTGGTAATTTATCCAGGAAACTATGTGACATATCTGGCCAATTGTTGAAAGCGGTGTAAAGCACCATGCACACTTAGTAGACTGGTTTTTAGGCACTCTGACGTTTTGTAATTCAATGTTGGATTAGACTGGTCTATAGGCGTACACACAATTGTTTACAGGCAAGGGTGGTGATGCTAGTTGCATGAACGCGACAGTGAATGGGCCCTAACTTAGAAACGCAAGTAGGAAGCGAGGTTCTAATAACGGATATCGATTCATAACATATTAACCTTTCTCAAGTAGGAAGCGAGGTTCTAATAACGGATATCGATTCATAACATATTAACCCTTTCTCACATACAATGTACCTGCAGCAAACGATTCGGAAAACGTACAGACAAAGCTATGTTAAACGTACAGACAAAGCTATGTTAAACGTACAGACAAAGCTGTTTAAAACGTACAGACAAAGCTATGTTAAACGTCCAGACAAAGCTATGTTAAACGTACAGACAAAGCTATGTTAAACGTCCAGACAAAGCTATGTTAAACGAACAGACAAAGCTATGTTAAACGTCCAGACAAAGCTATGTTAAACGTACAGACAAAGCTATGTTATGTTATTCGGAAAGGTTGAAATCATAATGGCAAAAGTAGTTTGCTTCAGGTGCGTTAAACGATTAGATGTTATGAAATAATAAGAGCCTTCTGCTTTGAATGATTACATTTGGATTTACGCCGTTTTCATCGCGGAGAGAGAACGCTTGAAAATGTTCTCGTGTTGAGAAACTAGTACTTGTTAAGGCAATGTGCCTTGCCTAAGCGCACTCCACCATGATCGCTGCTAGACGGGCACACTCCGGGGAAGATCGGTCCCGAATCCACGATGATTACCACCCAGCCACGGCGGTTTTCCTTCGTTTCTTGATGAAAAATTATCTTCGTTTTCTACAAACTGTTTTTAAATGACGTCTGCTGCAATGATGGTCTGTGTCACGGAATTGATGAAATGCAACTGGTGGTAACACCGGTCCGTAGAACGAAATATGAGCTTTGACAGACTTGAAGCTAATTTGTCACATAAAGTAATTATCCATTATCTCTCCTTTCATTATTCCCACCTGACTCTAATCAGACCGTGAATGTTCACAAGGCTTTGATAATTATACTCTCCCGGAGTTCCAGTTCTGTCTAATCTGATTTACGTAAATCAAAACATACCAAACTCTATTAAACAACTAATGATGTATGAGTGATACTAGATACTAGATAAAAAGGAGTAAACTTGTCTTATTCCAACAGTAGCTATCCTATGACTAGATTAAACCCTATGTTGTGGTACTCAAAAGAATCGTCGCACTGAGACGAATCTTTTGAGTACATACAACATAGGGTTTGGTGGTCAAATCAGAATTTGAGGATATGAAATACTTATCTTATCTAGAGCTCTTCGTCAGTATGACATAACAAGATACCTGTTTCACAAACTATCGCAGGCTGTATATGGCATCAGGTTTATGTAACATTTATGTAAAACTAAAGAGCGTTGCAATAGATGTGTATTATGTTTATTTAAAAGGTGATTTTCGCCGCTTTCGATGTTTTTCAGTTATTTCATGACATTTCTTGGATGACCAGTATCACCAGTCAGTCGTTATGTTAAACCCACGATCCTGGCCATAAACGAGTGGAATCTGTTATTACCGTTCTTAAAGAAATTGGTATTGCCCGAGCCGGGGATCGAACCCTGGACTCCTGAAACCTCTCGCACCCTATGGGGCTGTAGTTATAGTAATGGAGGGAGCACAGATAGATGAGTTATAGAAGCAATATGATTTTACAGTTACATTGGATAATGCATGGTGTACGTTTATATGTTCTTAAGCAAATACCTGCTAATTAGGTAACAAGTGAAAGCGCGAGGGACGGACATACAGACACACACCGGACGTACACCTGACAGAAAAGTGATCCCTGTGGGTCGCTCCGCCACAGCATTTGATACAATTAGCAAAATTAATGATAGTTTACATTGTCTGTTCCGGGTATATCATGGGTTAAATGTACTGTTTTGGAATTTTGATAAAGCTTCTGACGAGAGAGAACTTCTTTTTTTTTTTGCTTGTCACTTCGAACGTCATTTAGAAATGTTGTGTGTTGACCAGCTGCACTTGACGTCGCTATAATCTCGAAGCTATTTATGATCCTCGTGTTTTAGTTTGCTACTTTGATACTAATTGGATTTGAAAGGTGTTAAAGTGTTTCAGTCCAGTCATAGCAAGGCGATTCCTTTGCCATTCTGATTATTAGGGAGTTGTGATTTTGATATGATATGTAAATGTGTTATTTGCCTAAAAGAAAAATGTTAAAAATCCTTTGTAAACCACGTGGTTTGATTAGCAAAAACTATCTAGATAGCAGATGCGCGTATGTATGTCAATTTCCAGCAAATCGATAGACCACCATACTGTGAGTATTATTTTGCGTTCAACTCCTTTATCATTCAACGTACGGACATGACAAAGCGCCATTGTAAAGAGTTCAAGTTAGACTTTTGGGATCGGTAAATTCATGTCAAAATGTAATCTGCAGTTAGCCCCTTGCTGGCAGAACTTTCAGTGCTTTGATTGATATATGGTGTACAAACTGTAGTTCGTTATGTAGCAAGTATATTATGATGATGCGGTCAACACACACGGCTAGAATTCCAAGATGCACCTGTAAAAACCGGTATGCACAGCGTCTGGCAATCCGGACAAACGGGCGAAACGTACCAAAACTATCCGAACTATTTCCGCGTGACCCAAACCAGACCCTGGGGAGTTAAAGTTGAAACATTTTGGCAAAAGGAAACATTGTTTATTATGTTTTCTGTTAAAACAATTTTCACTATTTACTAGTGTAACGGGTACGGTGTATCGGTATAAATGGCACTTCTACATATAACGACGTTGGTAGAGTGGTTGACTTTTTCTAAAAGATAAGCAACATTCTTTGCGGCTAGTGCCTTGATATGTAAATTCTACTAAAATGATATTTCATTTATTTAATTTTAGTATAATTCAATGTCATAATGCCACAAACATTTTATGATGTTTTCCATTTTAATGATATTAGTTTTTAAATTAGTAAACCTGTTTTGCCCTTTCCCACAAACAGCAAATATGCAACAGACGGCTTAGAAAACATGTGGTCATATATATGGAAAATTTCTATAACTGAAAGAACAATAACTGAATAAAGATGAAAACATTTTTACAAAAGGAGAAATTGCCCATGGACCACCAGACGTTACGCCTGCCGTATTTCGACGGTGCAATTTGAAATATACACGTTTATAGTATATGCATCATCATAATAAACTTCCTACATAACGAAATAAAGTGTGTACACCATATTAAACACTGCATAACAAAGAATGTACATATCACAATACAATAGTCACTAAACAAAGAAACAAAACCTACACAATGTAATAACTGGTATGTGCCTTCATAACTGAGTAAGGAATCTACGTAACAGAATATATAACGTACACAACATAAAGAAAATGCACATAAGCCAATAAAAACTCTCACAGAACATAACAATCATTGCACTTAGCATAACAGACAAGCTTTATAAAATAATAAGAAATGCACAAAACAAAATAAATAATGCACATACCATATTAAAATATGAAATTATTAAAATAAAGGATGTACATAACATAATATAGTATGTTCAAGGCATAATATAGCATGTACATAACATAATAAAGGATGCACACAATATAATAATAAGCGTCATTATAAGACAGTTGATGCGTTCCATACAAACGCATACGTCGTAATGATATCCCCGAAGCCTTGGTCACCGAAGTGGGAAATTCTATATACTATATTCTATATTTAAAGTCTTTGTTTGGTATGACCCGACCAGGGATCGAACCATGGTACTCCGCTCTCGAGGCGGGCGTTCCTTTAACCCTTTGCCACATATAGACGCTTTCTGTGGCACCTGTAGAATATAATTTCAAAATATTGTTGCAAAATGTGCAATTGCTCATGATCAGCGATTTCAAATTGTGCAACAATATTTTCATCTGATTTTGAAAAGAGAGAATTTCCATTGATGTGCCTAGATGGTTTTAATATCGTCTGCTGGAGAAAATATGTTTGTTGGAAAGGATTAATAAACAAGGAAAATAAACATGTATACTGTAAGCCTCAATGTCGTGTTCTTTGCATGTTATAATGGAGCCGAGGCGGGGAAGCAGTGTTAAAGGTCGTCGCTTTTGCATGCGCCCATGGTGCCGAAGAGGACGCAGTGCTTAAAGTCGTCGTCTTTGAATGCGACCATGGTGTCGAAGGGGAAGTAGTGCTCAATGTAAGTTTCTTTTTATAACACAATGAAGTCGAAGCAGACGTTCTACTCAATGCCGTCTTCTTTGCATGCCACAATGGTTTCGATGGGACGTTATGCTCAATGTCATCTTCTGTGCACGCTACAATGGTGTCGAGGGGTCGTTATGCTCAATGTCGTCTTCTGTGCATGCCACAATGGTGCCGACGGGGAAGTGGTGCTAAAAGTTGTGTATTTTCCACTCCACAATGGTGTCGAAAGGTGAGTGGTGCTAAAACTCGCCTATTTCCCTTGCCACAATGGTTTCGAAGGGGAACTGGTGCAAAAGGTCGTGTATTGTCCATGCCACAATGTTGTCGAAGGGGAAGTGGTGCTCAAAGTCGTGTATTTTACATGCCACAATGGTGTCGAAGGGGAAGTGGTTCTCAAAGTCATGGATTTTACATGCCACAATGATGTCGAAGGGGAAGTAGTGTGTTATGAACACTTTGATAATCCAAACCATATTTGACCCATGATTAGATATTTTCCAATAAACGTTTCCGGCGTTTCATTGACAGGTTTAACGGAAAAGCAGTAATTTTAACCATTACCAGTTTTCAAATGGAAGAACGCTTATGGTACATGACAATGCATTCTGTTGACGGATCAACTGGTATTAACAATGTCCGTATATTCATACGCAATTTGACACATCTGCAGCAGTCGAGTTTTAAAAACACGATGACAACAGGTAAGATTACACATTCAGCACAGTTTGTGCTAGGCTACAATGTTTTCAACTGTATTTTATAGTAATACTTTCAAATATATTTAAATCTCAATATGCGGCTCATATAAGAATCTGAAGCAATAGAGATTTTTACATAATTGTCTTCCTATGCTGTTAGAACGCGCACATGACTCCGCTGCCAAAAGGAAAGGGGCTAAGCAAAATCCACAGATGCGTTAGCTTAATTGTACCTATTGAGGTCAATCTTTTCGAATTGTTTTTTGTACTCTGTGCTTGTTGTTTTTGTTGGCAGCCAATTTATTTCAAGGTATTCAACATTTTTCCACAAACAATACAGCTGCAGCAGAATACGTAGAAAACTTATTATAAGCAATTTACTCTAATATCAAAATATTTTAGTTGTGTTTGTATTCGCCAATATTGCTTGTCTGTGATTGGCTGAGATATTCTTTTCATAACATCATAACAAAATTAACATAACAGCGGTTTGACGTCATAACGTTCTCACTTTGGCGCCAAATTGGACACCTAGAAAGCATAGTACTAATGTTTTACGTGCTATATTAAGGAAATTAAAGTTATAAAATACTATTATGTTTTATGTGTTATTACTTACTGTAATAGCCAAATTAATGCTAACATATAAGGAATGGTTATATTTTTTATTTTTTTCGTTTTCATGAAGGTATGAAAAGAAGGTCCGCAGTTTCATAGTGTCTGATCAGGTGGGTTTTTTCATATCTCCATGAAAACGAAAAGAAATCTCCCCATTCCTTAAATGGTTTTTAAAAGCCTGTTGCATATGCGTCAAAATGCGTCTGTATGAGAAAAAGGAATAAGACACTACACATGGAATAGATTATCCAGAAATCGGTTATACAGTTGTTTGCTGACGCATCAACGAGATTTTAAAATATTGGTGTCAAAATGAGCATTTTCTCTACTAATTTGCCACAATGTTTTTAAAATAATTGTACTTCAGTTATAGAGATTTTATAGTTTCGGCTAAATACTTTTCGAAGACGTCTGCTTCAGATTTGTCATATGTGGGAAATTAATTTAAAGGCTACATGTACTATACAAATGAGGAAAATAATATTCATAAGAGACTGTTTAAGCCCGTTGGCGTTTCACTTTTTATATTTTTATCTCTAGAATTATTGTCTCCTCACGTTGAATCGATCGAAAAAAATGGCATGCCGTTTTAAATTTTATTCATATTAAGGCCAAACCAAATTAATAACATGGTCGTTGGATAACTATGATATGAAAAAAAAAGAAGTTAACTCTCGTATTGAAGATGAAGACAATAAAAAAAAGTAAATAAAAAACAAGTACTCTCATATGGGCGGATCAATCCGGAACGCAGAAGAGTTCTGTATTTTAAATTTTGATTTCAACTATTTCGTAATATTTCAACGTGAATTCACTTTGAACTTCGAGATTTGACATTCTATTTAATAAAAAAAGCCAATACAGATCAGAAAATATTAATATTTTTTAACTTAATCACAAATCCTATGTATGATCTATTATTTATGTTGTACCAAATGTAACTTTTTTGCGATGTGAATTGAGTCAATCCATCACGAAACATAGCGGTAGTTTATGTGTTGACTGCAAGAAATTTTTTCTGGTAAGGAATTCCTTAAAACAAATAACTGTCGATGCTTTTGCGTCAGATGACCTTTGAAAATGTTGTGGTGAAAGGAGATATTGCTTAAAGTAAGCAAATGATTCTCTCCCTGCAATGTTTTCAAATGTATATGGAAATGATTTAATTCCAATTTCCTTCCTCTGATATACGATTGTTATCACCTCAACAGAAGAGTGTCTGACATAATATTTTCATTTGTCCACATTTTCCACTTCCCAAGGTTTTCAGTCTGAAGGAGTCTAAACTGTTCACATCAGGTATTGGGTTAAGTCATGGAAATATTACTGTTTTTAAAGAGAACACGACACCGGACCATCGCCCTCTTGTTTCAAACAACACTGGCTGGTGACCATGACTGTCAAGAAAGGTTGAAACCATGACTCTCCATATAAACGGTTATATCAATTCCCGACGGGTAAATTCCCAGTTAAACTCCATGAGATCGACCCTTACATCAATCGTCTGGAAAAATTGTTTTCCACCGAGTAGAACATTCATTTCTTGCGTTTCTACGTCCATTCTGATAATCGTCGGTTTACCGATAAACAGTTCTCGTATATCGTCCAGTTTGACAGTGTTTACACTATCACGAATGTCGTCTGCTTCGAATTTGATGGCCGTAGCACCAGCATTACCTTAGTATTTCTGCATTCTTGATGTACAGAATGACATTATGTACCAATTGTACCTACCTACAGTTTTTTCTTTCCAAAGTGAAAAGAAAACAAAATAGATGATCAGTGGTCTAGTTGTAGAGTATCCAATCTTGATATAGAAACTGGAATAAGTAAGCTACAATGATATATATGTCTTGCATAGAATTGTAAATGATGCGATAACGACTTAAATGTGAAAACCATAGATGGCATTTAGCATTGTGTTTATTTTTTTCGATACCGCAATGAGTTATTTAGGGGAAAATTAAAAAAAAATGTGAAGGACCTATGGTTAAAAAATATGGCCCGTATGTAAAAGCCTGAAAGTGAGAAAAAAAAGAGAAAACACCACGTTTCGTACTGTCGTATGCATTTTTGAATTTGCTGTGACCCAAATGATAACTTTTATATATCTCTCAAACATAGAGTAAAATCAATCGAACTTTGATAACAACAAGAATATATGTTATTCAGCAACAATGGCAAATACGCCAAACATTGATAACACACATTTGCGTGAAAAACAATTATATAACAGTTATCTGAGAAAAAACCCACATACAATTCTTCATGTCTATACTTTTGAAAAGAAATACATGAGAGAGCGAGAGAAAGCTATTTCAGGGCGATGTAGGGATATGATTTTAACTGTTTAAGTTTAAGCTAGAGAGATCTGTCGCTTAGAAAAGGAGAACTACGATAAGTAAATGCCTTGACACCTTTTGGAGCATCCGATTAACATCATTGGGTTCAAATCTTGGTCGGGTTATGTTAAAATACTGGTGAATGCTTTAGCCTTGGAAATCTAAATGATGGATAAGATAATTACTCCATTGACCAATAGCAGGTTGTATTTAAGCAAGGCATGCCGTTATATGACTATATAACTATTAAAAGTTGGGGGGAAAACCCATTCAAGCAAGTTTTGGTGATGTTCTGGTTGACTGAAAGATCCATGTAGAGTCATAAAACGACATTTCCTGCGTGAATATACTTCCGACAATACTGGTAGATATAACCTGCTACCGGTATATGTAGTAATTATCATAGCTATTAGCTTAGAGTTATAGGATTTTAACATAACTCGACCAAGATTTGAACCGAATGATGTTAATCGGATGCTCCAAAAGATGTCAAAGCATTTTACTTATATTAAGACTCCTATTTGAAGCGAGATATCTCTCTAGCTTAAACATAAAGGGTTAAATTATATTCCTACATCCTCCTGAAAGTGCTTGTCTCGCTCCCTCATGTATTTCTACCATTAGTTCTATTCTCCTATCAGTTGACTACAGACTCTACACGGACCTCTCAGTCAACAAGAACATTACCAACACTTGCAAGCTTCATTCGTCTTCAGCAATCACACGGGTAGGTGAACTGGCCGCCGTGATATGAGCGAAAGGTTGTTGAATACAGAATTAATTAAACAACACTCAATCAATCCGCATCCCACTCGCTGATATATAATGCGGTTCCATGGTCCGATGCACCTGAATTTTATGAAAGGACTTTAGCGCCGTTTCATTAATGTTTCAATTATATCACGAAGGCAAGTTCACATAACCATATGTGCCCTGACTTTCTCTCAGCGGCACTCGAAACAACTTTCTTCCCTGGAAGCAACTAGTTACACATAACAAGTTATATTAGCCCATCGGTGAAACTGATTTATCTTTTTATAAACTATAAACAGTATAGTATAATGGCAGTTTGCTTGATCGGAATTGATGACTGACTTGCTTTTCACACTACACGCTTGACTGTACAATACTTACAAAGCCGACAATACATTTATGTATGAATCAAGCTATCATGTCGATAACGTGGGGTCCCTGGGTGATTTATTAGTACTTCCGGTATCATTTATCCTGACAACGCTGCAGCAGTCGTTGTTCTATCCGCGCAACCCTGAGCACCAATGAGGGAAGCCGTTACTACTACTTTAAAGTATATTGTATGATCCGACCGGGGATCGAACTAAATACTATAAAGTAATATTATGTAGTAATGGGTTCGCTCCTTGACGCCCAGGTCTTCGAGGATAGGTCTACGACTGATGCATCGGTGCCAGGATAATTAACCCTTTCCCTCATATAGACGATATCTGACGTCTCTGCAGCAGACGACTTTTTGAAAACATAGTGACAAAAGAAGAAATTGCTCAAAACGAGCAATTTCTCCTTTTACAACAATATTGTCCATTTTTAGTCATAGGTTATCCATTCAGTTATAGAGATTTTCTATTTTTTGATCAAATTTGTTCAAAGTCGTCTGCTGCAGAATTGTCGTATGAGGGAAAATGTTGATACCGGTACTTCTGATAAACTACCTGGAGGAAACGCCAGGATGTGGTTGAAATTCTGTGGAAGCGGCGAAAAACACAGTTCAAACAAAATGACGGATGTTGGACTCATTTTAATACTAGCTTTGAATTGTTATTTCCTTTTCTATCTCAACACGTGAGAGCTATGTCATTTCGTCTTTGTCATGCGTTTAGATTGATTACCTTTCCTTTCGCACCATTTAATTCCATTTTCGGTCTTTCCGATTCAATTTTGACGCGTTTTTTGCTTCCTGTGTTACACCGTTTTATGGTAATCATTCTCCTCACATTGAACGCCTTTTATCTCGTTTACAACCACACGGCTTTCATAATTATGATGAAAATATTGTGGAAAATTGTAAGTTTTATCTTCTTTTACCCTCAGTGATTTCTAAATAGACACATTTATATGCCAATTCATTATTATTTGATTTAATTTAAGCGCTATCTATGAAAACGTGTCGAAATGAAAGCACCCTTAACTAGTCAATTAAGTAACGCGTTAATCTGATTTAGATTTGTCTTTCGTTTTATTAACAGTGAAAAGTCTAATAAATTATGTACATTCATTATTTCGGGCTCACCGTTCAAAACTGGGTTAACTCTTCCCACATACGACAGATCCGCAGCAGACGACGTTAAAAACATATATGCAGGCATACGGACACTCTCTTTAAATACAGATGTATGTTGTGAATAGAGTTGAAAATATTCTGACATAACAAAAGATTGCTTATCATGAGTGTTTTCTCTTTTCTTTTAAAAAGTCGTCTGCTGCAGCCGCGCACACATGCGTCGACGACAGTATGGGAAAGAGTAGATACTACTCCCGTATAGGCCGTCGTACAACATAACGGACTCCATCGACCTGATAAGATACAGATCAACATGTAGTCTGATCTGAAGATTCTAAAATAACCCTTTCACCACATACAGAAAATGTCTACTCTAAAAATATAGAAAATCTCTATAATTGAATGTATAATTATTAAAAAAAAGTTGAAAACATTGCGACAAAAGGAGAAATTGCTCGTTTTGAGCAGTTTCTCCTTTGGCCTAGTCGCGGAGGCATAGATAAACAAAAACTGCTTATTATAAGTATTTGCTTACTTTTTCCTGCTGCATTGGCGAAAAGAATTGTTCAAGTTTTTAGACACTTATGGGATTGACAAGCATATATATCGGATCTGACATGAGATGTCATTTCATAAATTAAGTATCTGGCATGAGTTGTCATTTCATTTAAAGTTTTATTAAACGAGTTCAAATAAATTGTTATCGGGCGAGCTTAATAACAAATGTCTTGGACGAATTTAATAAAACTTTATGAAAGGTCAACGAATGTCAGATTCTTTTTATCCCATGACAACACACAACAAGAAACTCGGGTTGTCGCGGTCAAACAATAGTAACATGTAATACTTAATAATGCACTGGTAATCAACCACAACAAATAGTTTTATGACCGATAATCGTCCCTTTATATCGTACATCTATCGCTACGTTTGTGTTTACCGTACTCACGTTCTCAATCATTTTGTAAACATTTGCGGATGAATACAAAAATAGTGATTCGTTCATGTTATATTACACACGTTACATGTACAGAATTACGTAATTGGTATACAAGCATTGTCATGTGATAACATACACTATGGGACAGTTTAATAAAACAATACGTTCGAAGGAACATTACCTTTACGTATTGATAGGTTAACAGATAATGTCATAACATAAGCTTCTTTTAACAATTCAATTAATTCAAAATATTTTATTGGCATATAAAAAATACATAGTATCGCCATCTCTTTTAATATTTGCTAAGTAAATATATTTCGACAATTGCATTAAATAAATATGTGATTAATTAAGTTTCACCATCTCTTTAAAGATTTGCTAAGTAAATATATTTCGACAATTTGCATTAAATAAATGTTTGCTCTGATTTCATTAACATTTGAAATGCATTTGTATTTGGCCGGTTGTAATAATACCTAGGAAGACACTCTATTCTTAGATCCCTGTTCATAGGGCATACCAACAAGAAATGATAATCATTTTCTATCATATTACATTGCACATGTTGCATTTTTTATTTCCTCTTTCAATATTTCTAAATATTCCTTCCTCAATTAAAAGTTTGTGAGAAGAACATCTAAATATTGTCAGAGATAGTACTGACACAATCTTAAAAAAAATCTGCTGCAAAATTATTTTTGAAAAATCTGAAGGTTATAATTTACTTGACTCATTTACAACTTCTTAAATTAAACATATAATTATGACAAACCACTTTTATCAAAACAAATCATTCACGTTTTTTATAAAATCATTTATATGATCACCATCTTCGTCTTTCATGTTATATGTTCTATGTATCAATGTTACCGGGAAGGTACATAGTTTGCTCCAATATTGTATAGTATAAATATTACGTAAAATAATAAGTGGGTAGCATCCCAATTCATCATGTTGCATTTTACTTTTGTTATCAAAAACTGTTTTACTAACTGTAATTGTTCACCTTTGTAAAACAAATAAATGTGTTTCGAAGTAGCCCTTATGGCAAACCATCACTACTGTTTTCTCTGTGTTCACCTTAAAATCCCGATATATCGCAATAACTTTCCAATTTATCTAGCAAAGTCTGAAAACTTTCCTTAGTGGAAGAAAATAAAATAGCGTCATCAACAAAAAACAATAAAAACACTTTAATATCATATATATTCAAGTATAGATTATGTATACAAACAATTGATACATGTCATTTAAAAAGATAACAAACACAAGAGTTGAGAGTGATTCCCCTTGTTTTACACCCATGTAGCTTTCAAAATATTGTCCTAACAGAAGCCTGGGCTTTCTCGAAATTTGTTTTTAATCTAACAATGTTAAAAATGCAGGCACATATTAACGCATCTTCAGTAGACGACGTTTGAAATGTGACAAAACGATAAATTACCGTCTTAATGAGCACATTACAAGTGTTTACCCAGATGATTTCAAAGTCGTCTATATCAGATGTGTGGGAAAGGGTCAAAGTCGAAAACATCATGGCTGGCTATATGAGCCGTCCCGAGAGAAAACCAACAGTATTGCAGCTGCGTAATGTCCGCGCAGACTGATCCGGGCCGACACATTTCGTCTCAGGGGGGTGTATAGAGTAATGCTTCCTTACACAGAAAATTCACAGGAGGCGAAAAGTGGCTATCCGGGTAAGCCTGTGTGGTATGCTTAGGCTGATCCGGGTCGTTACTTTACGCAGAGTCCACATTGTTGTTTCTTTCGAGAGACGGCTCATAAGGGTGTCAGTTTTCGTCTGACGTGGCTTATACAAGAAACGCCTACCATCTCTATCAACACCATCAACTACTTCAAAATCAACAAAACAAATCCAGAAATCATAGTATATCAATGTATCCGCCTCGCCGGTGTCGTGGCAGAGCCTCGGGTATTTGAGGTCGCGGGTTCGATCCGTGGTCCAGCCAAACCTAAGACTTTATAAATGGTAGTAACAGCTTTCTCTCCTTGGTGCTCAGGGGTCGTCGGGGTTATCATTATGACTGACTCAATGGTGTCAGGATAAATGGATAAAAATAACTGGTAACTTACCAAGAACATTATATAAGCACCGTGATATAACTGTAAAATAGTTTCAAGTTATTATTACAAATAAATATTGAAGTGTACGTACGATATGCACATTGTGATACACCCTTTCCCACACAAAAGTACCGTTGTATGACCCCGTTAGACTCCAACTCGCCAGCCGCGCATAAATGTTAAGAACACTTTAAATGTTAGATATATAAGTAACCGAAGGCAACAACAAAATCTGACACTTTTCAACTCGAGAAGTCATATTCTCTCAGTGCTTGACCTTTTCATCTTTTTAAAACGTGTCAGGCAACTACGGGGTATTTTAACATTGGAAAGAGCTAAAATGCTAAGATTTAATTTGGATTTAACGCCGTTTAAAACATTATTACGGATATATCACGTCGAAGATAGTATTCGTGCTTCCTATGTAAACAAACAAGGGCACTCCACTAGGATCGCCGCGACTGGATATCGAACCCGTGACGCCCGGTTCCAATCCCCGACGCTAACCACTCGGACAGTGAGGACTCCGAGGAACCTGCACATTCGCACAATATCAACATCAGAGCCTCCACTGTCCGTCTACATGTAGGCCTACACTTGAATTTAGATGAAACCTCTGCCAAAAAGAAGAAGATGTGCCACAACGGAGATGCGTTAGGACCATGTCCATCTTGACTGGTTTGTTTCTGAATCATTTGCAAAGATTAAAAACAAACAACAACATATGTTTTTAACGTTTCACTTTAAGTTTTAGGCAACTTAAATGTTGGTTTACCATTTTTTTTTCAACCATTTGCAACATACTACAAGGATGCATTAGACGGTTTTGAAAACATGTAACCCAAAATATTTAACTCTCTTACAATTACATTGTGGCAAAATGCGGCTTTATTTAGAAAAGGGTTGATTTTCCGGAACCATTCATCACCTTAATTCTTGTATCCTGTGTAATCCCTAATGTTCTAAACAATTTTACTAAGGTTCACCATGTCCTTGATAGAATACGATTTTTGACTTTGTTTCGCAACCGATGTTAAATAAATAGACTAAAAGTAAAAAGAAGACAAATTTTCAAAACGAAGAGTTTATACTTTGTCCCCACTGTTGTATTAATCATTATACAGGCTAGCTGATTCATTGTTGACGTAAAATCAATTGCCTATTTTGTTCTCTTATTAATTATTTATGTACATTTACATATCATTAATACATGCTTTACAGTTAATTGGATTTATTTTATTTACTCGGAGATGATGGCAATATTTTCACATTTATTATTCCATTGTGCCGATTTACTTGCAAGATCAAAGTGCAATTGGTATAAAATTTAAATGTTAATTTTCTGATGGGAATTTCCCGTATGCACAGAAGTATTCAATGATTTTGTATTTCCTAATAAGCTATCTAATTGATATCTCTAGATCTACGTCGCGTATAAAATTCGAACCGTTACAGGAGATAAAGGGGGGAGGGGAGTCTTGTTTAATATGCGTACAGTGAAGCTCCTGGCGAGCCTGTGTACCTTAACATTCAATGTACGCAGCACCGCCTTGGTGTTGTAGTGGTAGAAAGTCCGCCTCGGCGGCGGGATGTTGTCGGTCGGGTCATACCGAGCACTTTAGAATTTGGCGCTCTGGATTGTTTGGTTAGCATTCCGACTAGCTCTGCAGGATAAACGGACATTGTTAAAGAAACACCGTGATTATATGAGTATAGGTGGTACCTATTTCGGGTAAACATTTTTTTACTTTTGTAATCGGTAAATCATACTCCGTGATTTGCAGTTAGCCCCTTGCTTGCAACACTATCAGTACTTTTATTATATGCTATTTACGAGTCCTACCGATCTTAACAATTAAACTAAAAGTCATTAACTGGTTAAGAATGTATTCAATTTTAAATAATGTCCAAGATTTAAAATCAATGAACAGGTGAACCTGATGACAGGTGCAAACAATAATCGACTGGCCCTCCATAAATAATTTACAATGAAAGAATTCCATAATTTACGGAACTACATTTGTGAATGACAAAACTATCCTTTCCTATGTTTTGTGTCGTTTTCCATTTCGGTATTTATTCATCATTAGCGTAACGATAAAACAACAACGTCACAATTATAGAAATTTGTATTTGTAACAGCCGGGTAGTCAATAAAACCTTATTAGTTTTATTTTAACTCAATTTTAAAATAGACAACGAGTTCAATTACACGCAAATTATCATATAACAGATTACGTGCTTTCCTACGAAAGCTTATTAGGACCATATGAGGAAGAAAAATATATTGAAAACTCGTAATAACGCGAAAAAAGGCGTTATAATGCGAAAAAAGGCGCAGTAACGCTAAAGAAGGCGAAGTAACGCGAAACAAGGCATAATAACGCAAAGTAAAGGCGTAATAATGCGAAGAAA
>JAUELF010044294.1:0-17052 GCA_031471495.1 Clinocardium nuttallii
GGACAGTTCGTCGTATCATATGTCTCGTCGTTCACGACATGTCTAGGTCCTGACAAGTTTGTTGTGTCATAGAATGAATCGCCCTTGTCATCACTGAATGTTGTATTATAATGGCCATCATCATTCACAGTTATACTCTTTGCCACCATATGATCGTAATGGTCAACGTCCATATTACAATCAGCAGTGTTGTTATAAGTATGTGTTTCCTGGTCAATTAGTATTGTCTTTTGTTCGGGGGAAATGACACCAGGTGTGCCGACCTTAGAGAATACAGCTGACACTTCATCTACCTTTTCGTATATTCCCCTTGCGTCTCCAACATCCGTCGATTGACTTTGGGTGTCCAGTTTTGGATCTATTTCAGCATGTTGTAGTTTCTTTGAAATATTAGTGCTATTTTCCAAAGCCATTGATAAACCATCGGTTTGGGCTATCGTATTCATATAAAATACCTCGTCATCAACATTGTTATAAGTCAAGTTACTTCTTGGTGTTATTTCTTTATGGTCATCTTCTTTTGGCTGCTGTCTCCGTCTAGAGTTATAGGAAAAATACATTGGCCGTGCCTCAATAACACTAACGGTAATGGTAAATACAAATCTGCTTTCACACTATTGAAGCTTTCTTTTCTGAATAGTTTATAAACAGCTACATGTAGAGTTCGATATCAATTTACTTAATTTGAAATTTGATTATCGTTAGCAGTTGTTAACTGTTTCTGTCGTTTACCACCCGCTCCGAACTGGTTTAAAACAATGTTCAACTGTACAACTGTGATAGTACACATTGGTGAGCCTTACTTTTATATTTTACAATTCTCGTATTATCAAGCTCTTTTCATCGTTTATATTTAAACTCTGCATTTATCAACAAAACCGCTTTTTTATATTTCTTCGCCTAGTTCATCCTCATGTATTATGTGTGTAGAACTGAGAGAAATAAAGGTATTGTATTACTTTGAATATATTGATCAGGCGCAGTAATACGAAGACGTTCATAAATTGGTGTTTTCTTTCATAGGTAACACGCAGTTAAAACACCAATAACTTCTAAAACGATCATAATTCATTTCAAAGTAGAGTTGAATGAACTGGACATTGTTATAATGTTTCCTTTATGTATCGCTTTCCTGGCAGGCAACACCAGTGAGACAACTTCTCAGTTTTAAATCCATATGTCAGTGTTCGTCTGTCTCTGTGCAGTACGCTTTCATTCATTACAATGCGGAAATGTTTCACATATGTAAATTCGAAAACTCTTGTTGTTTTATTAGATTGTACATTCTAAAATATATTAAGTGTTATTTCAGCATGACGTCAAGTGATGAGATATGTTTCACCAATTATATAAGAATTATACTATTCTGTGTTTATTCAGCATACGGAAATACTTACTTCTTTCTATAACAAACAACAACCACAACAGCAACAGAAACACACACTATAATGACCAGAGGAACGGCAACGTATACAATAGCTGTTTGATTACAAAGGAGAACAATATAGATGTGAAATAATGTTCAATAGACATGTGTGTATTATTTGATATGTGGTTGTCTGTTTGAGACACATATTGTAAATTGTGAATTCATACCAAAGTTTATCGTTTTAAAATGGTGTAATTCAGAATTGTTTTTTAAAAATCTATAATTTGTAGAATCATGTTAGGCATTATACGCCAATGGTAGTACTGTCGTCATTCCTTTACGCTCTGGTTGCGGGTGATAGCACTCAGACTGATGTTTTCGTGCCAGTATAAATATTGCTGGTAGTATTGATAATTTACTCTGAAAACGCCGTTTTAAAATTGGAATACATTGGAAGCGGCGTGAAACGCTATTCAAGAAAATAATCAAGAGTCTAAGGACAAAACAAATTACGTATCTGTAATGCCGCTAGTTACACTCTTTATTAATCTAAATAAAAATCGTACTTATAATCAACATAATATGCTTATTTCTTAAAACAGTAAATGTGTAATAAAGTGTATACATCTTATCTAATTGTATGTTATGAGTGATATTACAATCATTCTTGTCTGACTCGCCGATATCGGAAACAAGAAGATCACGAGTTGCTACATGTAGCACAGAATAATTGATGGCTCAGAGAAGAAAATGACAAGCGATTGAACTTAATATTTCATTTGATAAATCAGCTAAATAATGCGATTGTATGGATTGGAAAACGACATTGAACTACACTTACTTTTGTCATCTCCCGACACTTGTGCCTCCGTGTCCGTATGTTGTCTCGTTTCATTTGATGCATTTGTCGGTGTTGTGGTCACTTTCGTAGTTTGTGTGTTTGTTGTTGCCGTCACTGTTGAACTTGTGGGCTCTTTAATGATTAATTGTTAAAGGGGTCTAGCGGTTGTATAATGCGAATGGACAGAATCCGGTCATGTAAACCATATCTTATGTTTCCAAAAACATATCCTCGCTAACTTTGAAACATAACTTTCTTTTTCTTTTTTTATCCAAAATGTAATGTTTCATAACGGAGAACCGCCTGGTTATCATCGTTCATTTCTCTTTAAAACTGATATATACTTGGAATATGGCTCACATCTTTTCCTGGTATAAGTATGTTTTTATAATAGACGTTCAAACCAAAATTTGAAAACACTGTACCATCTTTTATGTAAATACAGTATGAGTATGAAATACGCCAAATCAACGATCACAGCAATTATACACACACGCCGCTTATATTCCATAGGGACACTACTTAACCATCGATTACTCCTAAATCAGCAATAGTTACACATAATAACTGATTTTAATATTTTTAAAGCTCGATGTCTTACACGAATGACTTACACTAAATCGATTTTGTAAAATAACATTCAAACCATATCAGTAAAGTATGTGCGACATTGATGAACGATTTCTACCACCTTGAATCAAAGGAATAAACAGCAAGCGGGCTTTGATCAATGGATGAATATATCCAAAATACAAACCTGTTTGGCATATAGCTACTATTTCTTCTTTCGGGTCCTCTGTGAAACTGAGGTAAAGGACGTCATCATCTCTTTCGATAAAACCGTACCTGTATACTTCAGATGTTACGACCTCTATAATGTATAACATAGCTTTAAAATAAAGAATTGGGATGCATTTGTTTTATTACGTAACTATCTTACACTTGTCTTAAATTGATAAAATGGTTTAAGTATAAATGTTTTAAACTAAGTTAGAACGTATATTTGTCTAAATAACGGACTTGTTTTAATTAAAAATGTTCAAATAATATTCATCGTATCACATGTTCAATAGTAAATAAATAACATTTACACATACTATCGATGAAAATGCATCTCAATTCTGGTAACTTGCATGAAATATGTAGCCATGACTATTGAGCGTGTATAAAGCGTGTATATATATATATACAACAACGCAAATGTTGACACAATATTCGACGTCATTTGATATTTACCGGACAACTTGCAATCCGCATAATAATTATTTTGGACCATGAATATTATCAATTGTATAAAGCTGCCCCGTGAAGTATATGTAAACTGGACAATTAGTTTTGGCTTCTATACAGTATACAAACCTTCTGAGTTGCTGATGATAAGTGTGTTTATGTACGCTGTCCAGTAGTTTTTATCTCCTAACAAAGAGAGCATATGTCGGTTCGACATGCAGTCGTCTCTGTAGAAACAATAATCCATTGAGTCTTCCCAATCTCTTGCATAACTCGTTATCCTAGGCGTTGTATCATATTCACCTGCCAAATTAAAATTGATAGATCGATAATATCACCATACGTTTAAGAATAGCGTTAGTAGTGTAGCAAACGTGCTTTCTGATATAAAGACACCATGTCGGTTTCGTATTGTTAGATATATCCAATCATTAGAAGTATTCAATTAATTCAAACTAAGCCTTCTAAATGCTCTGATTATATATAGTGATGTTTCTATTTACAACCCTAAACGCAAAGGGTTTTCTTTTAACTAATATTTATATATAAATCATGTAATGTGTGATTAGGAGTCGATTTGGAAAAAACTGTACACGACTTACATTGACTGGCCGATTTTGAACATCAGATAATGTTGTACACGACTCATATTTACTGGCCGATTATGTGAGGTTACTTCAAGACATTAAAATATACGAAAAAAAATAAGAAACAGTTATATACTGGTTTGTGTGATTGATCCTTTAGTTTGATGCTTTTTGCCGATCCTAACTCTACTGATAAGCTATATACGAGTGTATATGTTTCCCGCGACATTAACAACACATAGTTTGAGTATATAAAAGCGGAACTAAATATATAACTGAGTATGAGTTAACCGTTAACTATTCAATTATCATTATCAGTAAATGTAACCTCTAAAGCACGCAGCGTAACGACGGTCGTCGCAATCTTTCCAATCGTATGAACGACCTGGAATAGTATAAGCCAGGCACTTATCGGCGCCAGTCTTTTCTTTTGGTATCTGAACTGAAAAGATAAAGTAATATGTCATAGTGGAATGACATAATTTACTACGTGTATGTAATGCTTTTAGAGTCGATTATCATCATAAATTTATAAACAGTTATTTGATCTAATATACAAATTAAAAAAGACAATTGGCATTTTAATAATCGTATAAAAGAAAGTGTTATAAAGCTGTGTGGACCGTCTGCTTCTCTCTAGAACGTATTTCAAAGCAACAATATTAAACGAAGTCAAATACAAATGGATTTTCAAACAATGAATTGTTTTATGACACTCTGATGATGAAGCTTTTATTCACAGTTTTATTTATTTTTTAATTTAGTCGTTTTGTGTGTTTGTTTGCCCTCTAAATATGATAATATTGAATATATTCAACATATTTAGTCATCCTTTAACTGTGTTCCCATCATAAATTGTATTAATGCTCGCAGTTTCCATCTGATTTATCGTCTGGTTCTTACCATTAACAACTGCATTTTCGTATTGTCATTAATTCACTTCATTCTTTCTCTGTCTTATTTATCCGTGACCTGTTATGACTTGAGGTACTGCAATTACCTTGCTCAATTTATTGTCGTTATCAATAAGTGAACATGACCTACAAACTACGCACCTCCATTTAAGTATGAACTTATATGTGTAGGCAAAAAGGGTAATTGATGACAACTACCTGTTGTTTCATTGTAGGACTGCATGTATTTTGTGTTTACCTGATGTGTAAAGAGACATATAACTCCGTCCACCACAAGCAAACAAATGGTTGTCACATAAGCTATCGCAATAATTATGGGTGTGTGTAACCTGGCCAGCATCCGTTTTGAAGCAAAAACAATCAGACGAGCTCCTGCTTGTCTAAAAGGTAAATGTATATCATTTAAATGTGAAGTCATACTTAATGTGTCACGTTTTATTGTAGAAAGTATATTTCAGTGAAATTGTTTGAGAACTAAATAGGTTACATTGCATGACTCCTCGGGTAAAGATTAACTATTTGTTCATATTTGAAAATATTAGAAATACAGGATGTTCAAATGTTTATTAACTCATTTACTAATAAATAATCAAGAACAAGTTACACAGCTACATTGTAATGTTAAATATACATTTGGGTTCTCATTGGTATGTTAATTACTATTAATTAATTGGCTATGGCGTGAAATCAATAAAATATATGTATTTGTAGATCGTATATATATAAACATACTTACACGTATCCCAAAAACGTTTGAGTGTTTGCATGCGGTAAAGCATTGGCCAGGATCATGAGCAGTCTCTATCCTCTCGTATTTTGACGATGAAATGGCATTTACCCGGACACATCCTTGTACAAAAAATATATTCTATACAATACGCATCCAATATAACACTATGACTCATAAGCCATTTGTATGGCACGGTAATACGCCCAATATATACAATAATTACTAACAATGTGAATCTTAAAATGTTGCATTATTATATTGTATGTACAACTTGTATTTACGTGTCACTTTAATAAAATATAAAAATACTACAACTACTACCGATATTGCATATGTATGGGAAACTATTGTAATGGACGACTACCTTTGACAGAACTACGAGGCTAAGTCTTTGCGTTAGGAACGAGATCCAATGCAATAAATTCCCATATGCATGACAACCTCTTTATATTTCATATTTTGATATATTTTCTTTTTATTTTAAACACTATTTTATTAATATTTGATGAATTATAAGTTTTAAGGTACGCGTGCTTACAGGTTGGTCACCTTTGGGTTGGGAAACAAGTTTTTAGATACTTATATTAAATCATCTCCTTTTTAGTTTTTGTCATTTTATGATATTTTAATAATTCCAACATTAAGAAAAACAATCATTGAATTCTTTTGTTGAATTCACATACAAATATGGTCGAGCTATACTTCAAGAGGGCCAGTGTGGCCTGGATCGCTCACCTGAGTTAGGCTAACCACATAGTCAATGACAGTTACTCGGTCAGGTAAGCGAATACTATAATGTTAACAAATTATCCATTCTACTTGGCCTACTGACCCTGTCTGTGAACTGACATGTGACCCATATTCGATCTTGGCTTATAATTCATCAAGTCAATTTATTCTGACAAAAGACACGGCTTCCACAGTGTTAACAAGATCTTCTTCAATTTGGCTAATTTTTGACCGAACATGACCATTATTCAAATTTAACCTTGATATATAGCAAACACCAATTCAGACATAGGTTCAACATGATCTCGTTAGAAACACTGTTTTCAGAGTCTTGACAAGATTTTCCTTCAATTTGGTCTAGCTATCATCACGACCAATATTCTGATATTTGATGTATGTGGTAGACTGTTAGCAAGATATGTAAACAATTTTGCATAATGACGTAGTTTTGTTACTGGACATGACCTCAGCATAAAGATCATCAGTACAATTACTCTGACAACGTCTCAAAATGCTAAGGTTTAAAATGAGGCTTCTAGAGTCGTAACAAGACTTCAATATTCGGAAGCAGCCTTGATTTTTCCATGACAAATATTCTCACAATGTGTTACTAAGATAGTTCTCAAACTAGAACTGATGACTTAGTTTCTGACGGATCATGACTCTTAGTCGAACTAGATACCCTCAAGATATTTAATCTGATAAAGTAGTACATTGCTAAATTTAAAAAGCGACTTCACGATTATTTACAAGATATTTTTTTTCAATTTTACCTTGTGGCCTTGTATGTGATCTCTAGAGTAAATGGCATCTAGAGTTAGAAAAGTCAAATTCTTGACGACGAAGGACGAAAGATGGACAAAGGGCGATCTCAAAAACTTACAATAAGCACATAGTGCTCAGTGACCTAAAATGTAGGGTCATGCCTTTTTATATCGACTAAATTAATTCATTATGTATATGTGTATCGGCATTATTGTTCTTAATTGATGTACATGCCTGTTTTGAGCTTACTATGTGTTCAATAAAACGAACTTTCAACACATATTTTCTTTTTGCCGTTGAAAAAAAACATAGTATCAGAAGTTTTACATTGAAAACAGAATCTGCTAATTTATCCTAAAAGTTTTTAAATTCCTCTTGATATTGTCGGTAATGTATAACTTGTATAAATACATATAAAACTTCTACCACAATTACTAAACAAGAGGACCATAATGGTTCATTATAGTTCACCTGATTTAATCAAAGTTAAAGAGTTCAGTGTTACTAGTCTATAAATAACGACAAGCCCCATCCCGTCACACTAATCTTTCTTGGTAATGGGTACCTCAAGTTACATGTGTGCCAAATTATTTTTAAATCGGACCAGTTCTTCTGGACAAGAATATTTATACACATATAAGGAAACAAGCTATTCCCCTGATGGCCATATGTGTCAATGGTTCAGAATAATCTGAACACTCTTGATAGGGGGTTACCCAAGAAATGTTATATTTAGATCGGGCCGGTACTTTTGGACAATATTTTATATTTAAGTTGTCACTATATATATACATACAAGGAACTCAAGGCCCCCTGGTTGCCCAGTTTCTAAACGAATCGCAATACATAGGTCACACATAGAAAAAATGTGCCAAATTATATTTTAATTGGCCCAGTACTTTTGGTCAAGAAAACTTTTAAAGTTTCTAAAATGCACATATAATGAAAACAAGCTGGACAAGAATATTTTTAAAATTTTGGCAATGTTCCCCTTTTCTGAAGCAGCAGCATCAACAGTTCTCCTTGGAATTTAATTCTTTGAACAACTTTGAAATGGATATTTCTGTGAAATTATTTTCACAGCAGTCTATTTGTTAAGGGGGGAGTCGTTTGTAGAAAGAAGTAAACAGACGGACAGACAGACAGTCAGACGACCGGACGTCTAACGAAAATAGATCAAAATAGCTGGTGCACAAGTGAGCATAAAATTATATCAAGCGTATATCAATATGTTTAGCGAATCTACGAAAAGCGATGTCATTAATCTTCACGGCACATTTTTACATCAGAAATGACGTACATGGACATATACAAACAGTTGCTGGTCTTAAAATGCATGCACTATTAAATATAAGCGCTTTGTAACGTTCGTGTATGCTACTAGTTCCGTAACACGTGAACAATGTCTTAGTTATCAATGCGAACACTATCGACATATCCTGCATCCTGTTTTCCATATGGAAATTCAAGGTATACAATATATATATATATGGCCCAGAACTCGAGTCTCTGTATACTTCAATAGATACTTTATTTAAGTAATTAAACATTGCACATTCAAAAGTATGACATGGTTTATCATTGGATCGATTAGTGAATATCTTTAGAATATATCTCAAGGTTGCAATACCACAAACAATCCTTCTTTGTTTCCATGTTAATCGACCAGTTTCAGTCCTCAGTTGTCACACTCTCTAAGTGTTTCACATGTAGAATACCATATATCACTGATTCCTTTTATATCCTAGCTTTAAAACAATCCAAAGAAAATGTGAGGTCATGCATTATTCAATTAAGAATCCACCAGTCGACCAAATCGGGCCCGGACAAAATCGATGTTTAGCATTCTCTACTTTCACTTTCAAACAAGGTCAACATACTAACAGGGCGAAATGAATCCTTTCTTGTCTATCCTATTCACATTCACAATGCATTTAAACTCAAGTTCATATGTTCAATATATTCTTGTGATGGTATACACTAATTTCTACGCAAACAAAGGTTTTTTAGGGACTATAGTAGATCAGTAAGTCAGCTGATATATTTAGCCTAATTTGACCTCAATGCAATAAATGGACATTTTAAGTACTTTTGTATGTAACTGTGTGTTGTATTTGACACTTCTTTGATGAAAATTACTATCTCACATCAAGCTATACTAAACAAATTAGTTCACAATAGTAAATATGTCAATACTTTACACAACTGACGGCGAATACGCATGGTCATACGCGGAAATCGAACACTTTTAACAAAGAGCTCGATTCATATAAACATGTCGTACATATATACTTTTTTAGTATTCGTATATAAATGGTACCTACCGATATATTGAAATATTTCCGATGTCATTGTATAACCGATCCAGGCCTTCTGTCCTTCCTCTAGCATATCAAAACCAAACTCTACCGTGATATCTGTCTCAGAAAATGTGATATTAGGCCTAGCCAGTTTACAACTTTGTTTGGCATTCGTCCAGTTTCCAACACCAAGTACATAGTGGCAAGACGCTGCAAATATATTGTTTATATCATTTTGTTTCATTGGTCAAGAAAACTTGTAAAGCACTGTAAGTATATTGTTTATATCATTTTGTTTCATTGGTCAAGAAAACTTGTAAGACACTGTAAATATATTGGTTGATATCATTGTGTTTCATTGGTCAAGAAAACTTGTAAGACACTGTAAATATATTTGGTTTATATCATTGTGTTTCATTGGTCAAGAAAAACTTATGTAAATAATCAAGCATGTTATGTTCTTTAAAAGAAATACGTATTACGTACCACTGGTTCAAATTAACGATGTTGTCATATGATTGTAAACATTTTCAGAACTACTTTTACATCGATAAATTTCATTCCGGGACTGTTTTATTACGCATATCAATTCATACACAACAGTTCAACGTGTAGGAATACAAAGGTTATTTAAGCCAACATTATAATACAAAGACAAACTAAAAAGGGTGGTCTTTCTTCAATCCACGTTGATCTTCGAACAACAGCGTTAAAATGAGAATGGAAGACATTTGTTGATTGAAAGAAATTCATAGGGAAACTAGTTTAAAGTTGATTACTGAGTACAATGTTATTAACCCCAGATCTAAGCTTTTATGAAGTAACGAACAGCATTAACGGGTATCAATATATCGAATTATTCGGTCTGTATTTTATGAACGTAAGTTCATCACATAGTAATACAAACCAAAAGGTGAGATTCAATTCCATTCAGACTAGATAATTATTTTACGATGACCCTTTTTTTTATCTGTTTTAAATCTTTAAGACATAGTTGTTGAATAGTATATTCTCTTGTTTGTTGTGGCAGCTTATTTAACTTCTAGCATCTGTAAGATGCAATTCCGCCAAAGTAAATCCGTACCTAGTTACTGCGAAGTAAACCTTTAGATTTATATATCGATATATAAGGTATTGAAGTAAATCAGTAAATTATTGTAAGGCGTGAAATACACCAAATATTTATACCATATATCAATTTTCGCAACTTAAAATGGTTCAATTATAACAATATATTACCCAAAAAGATATACGTCGTACTATATTACGCAGATGATCTGTACTTGTACATGTTTGTAACTTGTATTAGGTCGGACATAACCACCGGATGTTTACGCTTATCGTTTAACTTTCTTTTTCATGTGGTATTATGAATCGCATTATTCTCTTATGAACGAATGTTACAGCTGTTCAAACAGAAATGTTTGATCATTTTTCGGAAATTCTCCCTTTCCCACAATATTTTCAAAAGTATCCCTCTACAACGTTGCAGTCTATTAGGATTTAGAGAAAAACTTAAACTTAAGGGTATATAAATAATACGAATATCTAATGTATGATTTATGATTTTTGAAAGAGGCCGACACACAAAATATAACTTTACGCTAAATAATACAATTATCGAGGTTGTAGATTCATTTAAATATCTTGGAATTCATTTTTTCAAAAATGGCAATTGAAATAGAACTCAAAAGAGGCTTGCTAATCACACATCTTTTGCATTACATAATCTTGTATCAATATTTAATCAAATAGAGTTACCAATTTCAAAGAAATGTAAACTATTGGATACACTTGTAACATCCATTTTATGCTATAAGTGCAGAGGTTTGGGGTATGCACGAGGCAAAAGATATTGAGATTTTACATATAATATGTTGTAGAAGAATTTTAGGGGTCAAACAATCTACAAATCGTGTAGCTCTATATGGGGAACTTGGACGTTTTCCGTTTACTATCATACGGAAGCCACGAATGCTGGCAAATGATTCTAAAGATGTACAATAAGGTGTTAACAAAAAAAGTATATTATTTTTTAAAAACTGACCTAGACTCGAACAACTTTTATATTAATAACTCAAACTTGGCCAGCCAGATAAATAAAACATTGGATAATTTAAGATTCTCAGATATATGGATGTATCAAGTTGAAATAGATATACCGTCCGATTTAATTAAACAACGTTTAATAGACTCATATAAACACAGTTGGTATTCAGATATAAATAATTAGAACAGATTGGAAACTTATCGTAGATTCAAACATAATTTTAATTTCGAAAACTATTTAGATACTATAACAGATAGCAAATTAAGACGAGAATGAAGTAAATTTAGACTATCTTCACATCAACTTTCAATAGAAAAAGGCAGATATAATACTATGTCAAGAGAACAAAGAAAATGAGCATGTAATTGAAAACGGATATCATTTCCCTTTAGTATGCCAATCGTATATATAGACAATTGAGATTAAAATATTTTAAACCTCATTTTTGCAGTTTTCCAACACTTAATACATTTGACATACTTATGACAAGTAACTCAACTGTAACTTTGTTTAACATGTTTACGTACCCGCTCCATGCATAGTAAATGTTAACTTGCAATTTGTTTAAATTATTTTTGTATTTAAATTTTAGCTTCTCGGCTAATCATTATGTATGTTAAAGGTTAATTTCCATGTTGTCATTATGACGGCTTATAAATGTGTATTTGGTAACAGATGCAGGCTATAAACGTTTGTATATGATGTTTAATGCTGAATAAAGATATAGAGTATCCGTGTAGCTAGATCAGAATTCATTAACATGCAGAGTCAACTTGGTCTTCAGTATTACCCTCTTACTAAGTGCAACCTTTTAAATAAAGGTAGTACCAAAGCTCTAAATAAGGAGCGCATTGCATTTTACGACCTGAAAAAACCCTATTGTGTGTGTACTCAATAATAAGCTTATTGTACGATTATTGTACCGACATCATAGGCTTTTGTTGGGTGATAAGAGAAATAGCGTGTGGGGAAGAGCTATATACGCCTCATTATCTGGAGTGGTTTTTTTGGATGATAAGAGAGATTCTGGAGCTCTGATAGTTAGATAGACGTCTGCTCTGAAATTATCGTAGGAGTACAAAACATGGTATATTATGTTAGTTCACCTCGGTATACGTCAATGTCAGCTATTGTAAGCAACGCGTGTCCGATACTCGTGTCGGGCCGTCCATCACGTGTCGTCAATTATAGAAAACAACAACATTGAACACTATGTTCATGAAAGTACATTGTCATGAAATTGTCGTCAAATTAAACGCGGTGTGACATAGAATTAAAAACCTATGCCACTTGCTATACTCTTAGCAAAATATTGTGAACACTCGGGAAGCCTCGTTTTTACCCAATCATGAACGAGCTCCAGAACGCCCATCTCTACTAAAACGGCCTGGCACGCTTTTCAAACAAATAATATACCATATTCTATATAGACAAAGTGTGTTGATAAAGACCTCGTGACCAGTGTTAAGGGTAAAATCGATTTTGGCATGGGGCTTTAGCTCCTGGTCATAGTAGCAATACTATTTTTCGGAGTTCGCAGTCTTCCTCATTGCGAGCAATCTAAACTCATCATACACTGCTCTACATTGGATGCAGGCAAATGCAGTATTAGAGAGGAGCAAAGAGTGAATATCGCTTTCTCGCATTTTTAAATATTCATACAATCACCTTGTGCTTTAAAAGTTGTAAATGATAGAAGTGTCTGTTTTGTTCAATTAGTTAAAACCCCCATCTTTTTTGGATGATCTGGTCTGAGGGATATGTGAAGAGATAATTTGTTCTGTGATACATTAATTTGTGTTGAATGTTGATCTCTAATTAATAATGACGCAGGGGTATTACGTTATGTACACACATTTGAAACAATTTTTGTCTTTTTTTGTGGTCACAATTGCATGATATATCCATCAATGTGCATTGCTTGTATATGTTTATGTATGCACCCTTTCAGATAACCTTGACATGACAGTTCAATGTGATATATTGGAAACAGAATGTGTCATTGTCCACTGTTATAATTTGGCTTCAAACAAACATTATTTTCATTGCATGTTCCCCATATAGGTTTTCCAAAATATGTCCATTCACTACAGATATGGCATGGCAAAAAACAGGAAAAAGTTATGAAATTGTTCTTGGTAGAAACAACTGGCCCAGTTTTGAAACAATTTCACAGTTTGCTTGTATATGTTTTGATACATTAAAACATGGCTGTCAGGGCTGTTTCCATATATCGATATTGTTCCTTGGATGGTCCCTTTCATATTTATGCCAATAGTTGGATTGCAATCAATGCATAACTTTGTTGCTATGATAAATATCGCAAACAATAAATACAAAGTGTATTTCCTGAAACTACTGATGCATTGTAAATTTCGCCGAAATGTTCCGTCTTTGTTCATCTAACAAGTTTACCCAAGCTGGTGCTTCCTCAAAGATCACAACTGTGAAGTTGAGACTGTTTTCTTCCAGTGCGATAGTGCGATAGTGCTATAGAGTTATAGAACAAATCTCCTTGTCGGCACACATGTTCCTTCCTTTGACCCTCAGTCGAGTTTGTTCTAGCAGTTGATATTGGCATCCTATTTAAATGAGTGTTTATGTTCATATATTGTATTAATTTGTTCGCTACATATGTATATGCTGTTAATTTTTATCAATAATGTTCTTCTATATTTATGTTTAGTAAAGCCATGATCAAACATTTTCACCCAGTCCATGGTTTAGAGACTTATCTTCTTTCAAACATTTTTTTCCAACATCATTACCAGTTCACTGTATTGCATTGGTGCAAATAATGCTCTTATCTGTGTGAACTCTTACTCAACAAAGAGGACCCAATCACTCTACAACTGATGCATGGTGGAACTGTGTCATAATAAGGCAGAAAATTCAAAATATTTCTGCCTAAACCTGCTGTCAAATTTTCTTTTGATTCTTCATGTCTATAAAAAAAAAGTTAAAGTATACAGGAACACGTTTTTGTTTCTGCATCAGTATCAATACACAAGGACTTTTAATTTATTAATACAACTATTACAAATAATAATAATAATTATAATGAAAATAATAATAATTATTATCATGAAAAATAAATAGTAATAATAAGTATAATAATGGAAATGAACATAATAACATTGAAAAATGATAAGTAATCACCTTACCTTTGATGAAGCAGAAGCTCAGGCTGGTCAGTAGGAGCAACATAGTTCCTTTATAACATGCCAGTCTAAAATTATTATTTCAAAACTTGTTCAGATACACAGATCAAAATAAACATGCATACTTTCTAATCATTCAATCGTAACTTGTAATAAAGTCCCCGTATGTAAAACACTTTAAAACTGAATTTACCCTTTTAAGTAAACAATTCTTCGTTATTAACATTCTCTTAAATCCACAAAACGAAATTCACGAATATAAATGGACTAAATCTTTGTGGAAAAGCAGACAGTTGCTTGGGAAGATTGATGTGTGGCGTACTTGTGTGAGTAAACCAGGAAACACATGAGTAGGTGAACTGGCCACCGTGATATGACAGAGAAATTGTTAAAAACGGCATTAAACCCCAATCAATCAACTTTTTATTTGAAATTAAATTAAAATATTGAGGTTTAAACCAATGTTAAAACCAATGCAGAAAAGGTAGTCAACATATTTTCGTCCAAAATATACATAAAAGTAAGACGTTTATACATCTACATGTAAAATATAAAACATTAAAGATAACTTCCGTGTTCATTAACCCCACTAAGGTTAGAGCGAACATTTAAGTGTTCTTATTTAAAATAAAATTAAAATCGAAGAAAGTATGAAAAAGCAAGGAATAGTAGATCATATTTTATTACAAAATGGGAATAAGACAAATTGCCCGGTGTTAACACATTTTATTTTCCTCCATTTTATTAACTGCTCATAAATGTCGTCTGCTACGAAGACTGAACAACCTATTTAAATTTAATTGGATTTAAATCATTATGTCAGACGATAAGGGGCGTTGTTTTACTTCCGTTTATACATACACAATGGGGTATAGTGGTGTCACCTTGGGTGGAGAGAGGGGGAGGGAAACTTCACTTATACAAAATGTAACATTTCATCCTATGTAACATGTACGAGGTTTATCTAATTTAAGACGTAGTGGGAAGATTGTTGTGAGCCCGAACGAATGTATACAAGTCTAGAGTATAACCCATGCAGACGGACGTCATGTGTCGAGCACCATTAGATCAGACGTTAACGCATTCTCATGTATCTACAAAACGAAATTCACGAATCTTTTAATGTGAAATTAAATTAAAATGTTGAGGTTAAATCAAATGTTAAACCCAATGCAGAAAAGGTAGTAAAACTATTTCCGTCCAAAATATACATAGAAGTAAGGCGTTTATACATCTACCTGTAACACATTAAAGTGTATAATCGTATTTGGATGGTAATATGATAACTTCCGTGTTCATTTACCCCATTATGTGAGGAACGAATATTAAAAATTCTCTAATTTAAAATAAAATTAAAATTGAAGAAAGTATAAAATGCAAGTTAAAATACATTATATGTTAGTACAAAATGGAAATAAGACAAATTTCCCGGTGTTAACAATCGCTCATAAATTGTGTCTGCTACAAAGGATGAACATCCTATTGGATTAACGGTTTATATATAAGAAAATAGCGTATAGTGGTGTCACATTGGACGGGAAAGGGAAAGGGGATGGGGGGGGGGATTGGGGGGGGGGGATAGGGGGGGTTACTTCACTTCTACAAAATGTATCATTTCGTCATATGTAACATGTACTTGTTATCTTATTTTAGAGGTAGAGATAATACTCTCGTGAGCCCGAACGAATGTATACACGTCTAGAGTATAACCCATGAAGAACGAACTACATGTGTCGAGCCCCATCAGATCAGTCGTTAACAACGAGGGCTCTATATTCGGCGTTCGTTATTTCGAACCACAACTCGACCATGTATTAGCTCCGGTGTTTGACTAACGCTGTTTATGGTGGCATATGATATTAGATATCACTGGAAAGATGTTGTTAGCAGCGTAGAACACCAATAACGATTTAAAGATGATTCTGTCAACTTTTGTAAATTCTGATGATCTGAATGATACACTGTTCAAACATGCCAGTCTCTGTCTCTGTCTCTCTCTGTTTGTCTCTCTCTCTATGTCTGTCTCTCTATGTCTGTCTGTCTCTCTCTCTCTCTCTTTCTATATCTCCTCTCTCTCCCTCTCTGTCTGTATGTCTCTCTCTTCTCTCTCTCTACGCGTGTCCCTCTCTCTGTATGTCTGTCTCTCTTCCACACACTATCTCTCTGTTTCACGCTCTCTTTCTATCTCATTCTCCCTCTCACATAAGCTCTCCCCCCCCCTCTCTCTCTCTCTCTCCCCCCCTCTCTCTCTCTCTCTCCCCCTCTCCCTCTCTCTATCTTACACTCTGTATATCTCCTCCTCTCTCTCTATCTCTCATTCTCTCTCTATCTCTCTCCTTTTCTCTCACTCTCTCTCTCTATATATATATATATAAC
>JAUELF010044514.1:0-17046 GCA_031471495.1 Clinocardium nuttallii
GGAGAAGACCTGTTCATTCCCTCTTATCTAGTCCTCTGAATAATAAGAGAATTACTGGGAGAAGACCTGTTCATTCCCTCTTATCTAGTCCTCTGAATAATAAGAGAATTACTGGGAGAAGACCTGTTCATTCCTTCTTATCTAGTCCTCTGAATAATAAGAGAATTACTGTGGGAGAAAACCTGTTCATTCCCTCTTATCTAGTCCTCTGAATAATAAGAGAATTCCTGGGAGAAGACCTGTACATTCCCTCTTATCTAGTCCTCTGATCAATTATCCACTTCCAGGGCATGATAAGGGGATGAATTGTGAGTTTCCAATTTGCCTCTTTCTAAATCACATGAAAAAGACATGTTGCATTTCTCAGGACAAACTTTAAAACATGCATGATGGGTGGACACATTTACTTATTCCAAGGTGATTAAAATGAGATTAATTTGGTCTGAGCATGGGAAAAGGTACAAGTTGGTCCAGGTCCATCTGTGCATCCACACAGTCTGATCAAGATAAACATTGCTTGTTAGAAGTCTCTCAACTTGTAGCTTCTGGTACAACTAAGAAGGCAGACACAGATAATCTTAACCTACACTGTTCAGAAATAATAACTTGTACCTTTTCTCATGTACCGGCTCATGTATCATCCTTTATCAGGACATATGAAAAAGAAAGGTATAAATGATCTATCTATTGCCAACACATTAAGGTTTATGACTTGAGGACTTTGTATAATCTATTGGGTGGTATCAGTGTAAGATGTGTTGTGGAATGGTCCCAAAGGAAGACCCTACTCATCATGTTATTCAAACCTGGGAGCTTTGGTCAGCCTCTCATACCTCAGGTCCCTGAGAGCCGGGTTTGAATCATGTGATGAGCGGCTTCTGTCTTTGGGAATCTTCCACGAAAATGGTACAAGACCTGGTTAAAACATCAAGTGATTAGATATTAAGCTGAAAGCATGTCTTGTGTTTTACAATTTATTTTAAAACTGAAGATGTATCAACTTCTTGAACATCTGCTGCAGCTTAATGTGTAAACATGCATCTGTATGCCGAGGGTTGAATTTAGTTTGCCAGCTTATACCCACTATGACACTTTTTAGTTGTCTACCTTGAAATCATCTGAGAAAATGCAATATCTGAAAATGTACATTATACTGGTACAGAATTGTAAATGTTGTGTCAAATAGGGAGAAATTGCTAGTTTCCAGATATTCACAGAGAAACAAAAGTTGTTGGTATCAGGAAAATCCTACTGTGCACGTTTGATGGAATTATTGCACAGTTGTGTGAAAAAAAATCAGCTTTAGAACTTTTTATAAGTTTTGGCTCTATGTAAAAAGAAATACTTTTGCTACAACATGAAATGCATCTCTTTTAAACGTTTTCTTTGACATACAGATTGCATCAAAGAATCCCACAGTGTGAGCAAAAACATCTCTTATGATCCCTAAATGAGTTAGAGTGTAGTAAATTATCATTAACAACTTCACTGTGTTGAAATACGAACTATTATTAACCCAAAATTAATCATATCAACATTTATTCTATAAATTGGAGTAATTTGGAGTATCAGAACTTCTCATTCTTCAGAATATTTTGTTTCAGAAGTTTTAAAACTTAAATCCTCTCCCTATTATATAGAAGAGTTTGCATCTGACAACTTTTGAAAAAATGGGGACAATGTAAAGAAGAACTTCCCCTTTTGTCACAATGTTTTCAACTTCATTCAATAATTATCCTTTCTTTCATTTATAAAGGTTTTACATTATATTACAAAGATGTTTTAAAAGCCTTTTGTGATAGAATTGCTCTATTTGGGATAACTCATTCTCTGATACAACATTGAAAGAGTTGTCTACCTTGAAAGTTTCTGAAGAAAGAAATCTTATATTCGTTAAAGAGAAAGTTTAATTTTCATTTAAAATACTGTGAGAAGTTGCTCATAATGATCATTGTGGCTCTATTTGTTTAATTGTGGCTCTATTTGTTTATTGTGGTTTCACCAGTGGTGATCTGCTGCATGTAACACATCAAAAGGACCTTTGAATAATTGTTAAAAGCCAATCCTGAGACCTTTCCCCACATATCTAGAGGCAGTCTATCATAATTATGATCAACCGATCACTGATCTATGAAATGAATTATTAATGATGGTCCATGATTGTCATCTACACTAGTTCTCGTCCCACAGGCATATTTAAACCTTTCCCACTTACATCAATTCTGCAGCAGACAACTTAAAAAACATCTAGTCAAAACTAAGGTTCAAACACTCTACAAATAAATTCTTAAAGGACACATTTAGAAAAAAGTTGGAAACAATGTGACTAACTTATAAAGTGCTCATTATGGGCAATTAAAAAATATCCTATAGCCACAATGTTTTCAAAAGACATCACCTGAAGAGGCACCATGGCAGAAGGTGTATGTGGGAAACATTTAGGTAAAACAATGGAAAATCACTATAAATAAAAGAATAATTATTAAGTAAAGTTGAAAACATTGTACGGCAAAGTAGAAATGGTCATAATGAGTAAGTTCTCCTTTTGTCACAATGTTTCTAAGAGTTGTTTGCTGTAAATGCTTCAAAATGCATCTATAAGTGAGAAAGTGTTTTAATAACACTATTTTCCCATTGTCTGACCACCACATAGATAGCTCATCTAGTAATGAATCATTTCACAGTTTGGGGGGTAAGTATCTTCAATGCTTAATGGAAATACTAGCGACAGTAAAATGGATTTAATACTCGGATTTCATATTGTGGTCACCAAATATATGTATTCATGTGTTAAAGATTTTCTCGTTTTTTAACCATTTACCGGTACCTGGACTAACAATTATACGAATGTCCGTTTTGAAAACACTGTTACCTGATAAAGAATGTCTAATTTCTGAAATATTGGCTGCTTATTTTCAATGTTAGCATGGTGGAAAAAGTAATATATTACTTAAATTGCTCATATTGAGGAGTTTCCCCATTTCCCACAAAAATGTCAGAAATCTCCTGGTGTACAGACGTCAACAGTTTCTGATGTCTCTACAGCAGAGGACTTTTGAAAACTAATTATAGCCAAATATTTTCAACTTTATTCCATAATTGTTTAAAATTTAATGTTTTCAAAATCATCTTCTCCAGATGTGTTTGTACGTGGGCATTTAGGGCTTAAATGGCTCTATATGAATATTTTCATTTCTTCATACAGCTGTAATTATATAAGAATTATTAACTTTTTCAAACTCAAGTACTGCCAAACAAAAAGAATGACATAGAAATTCTCTGCCTACCTTTAAATGTATCAAATTATATCCCTCCTTTGTATAAATAGCATTATATTCATAGATCTTCACTAAAAACCTCTATAAATGAAAGAAGCATTAATGATTTTAGTCTAAACATTGTGGTTTAAAGGAAGACTTGCTCATTATGAGCAATTTATCCTTCCATCACACTGATCTCAACTTATCTGCTGCAGATGCATGACAACGCATCAGTATGTATAAGGAACAACTGTATTCTAACACCAGATATCCTCTGACAGAAGCTGCTATTCCCTGTAAAATGTAAAACTATATGGTAGCCATATGGAAATACAATATTCTGCACATATCCCAGCATTGATTGGTCAGGCCCTAGTGACAAGCATCCATCAAAACAATGCAAATGTCCAAGTCACTATGCTAGTTAACATGTTTCAGGGAATTTCACACATGTCAATCCATTTCAAAAGAGTCATGTGTCAAAACTTGAGGAGGAAGATACAATATGGGACTGAAAGTCGATCAGTACAATATCCGTTTTCCAGACAGTTAATGGGTTGGTGCAGGGGTAAACGTTCTACTACACTTCAACCAACCATTACAGATGCTCCTGTGGTCAGATGACATCAATGGCTTTTTCAACACAAAATCAAACAAGATGTTTTGAAATTAATAGCAATTCTAATCAAATTGAATACCAGTATAATCAGTGCTTGGCAAGAATAGTACAATAAAATCTTGTGCACAGACATTTAGAACAATGCAATGTGTGTTCTTTCTATTTATCAAGTTTACATTACATTATGTATAAAATCCCTGTACAAAGAGTTTGTAAAGATATGACTTCTCCAAAAGATAATGCTGCAACTTTTTTCCCCAACAGTATTGTTCAAATCCATGTAACATAATTTTGTTTGTCAGCCTAGATGCATATGCTATATTTTATTTCCATATATTTTACAATGTTGATGGGTATAACCAGATGTTTTCAAAGTTGTCTGCTGTAGATTTGTTTTTTATTTGGGAAAGGGTTAAATCAACAAAGTCAAGGTGAAAAACAGATGATTTTACCCAGAACTGTCTGTCATTACATTCATCCAATAGCCCTTTAAAGACAATTGAAAAAATCCATTAAAACTGAGCATCTTTCTCTTCAATCATAAAGACTTGTAACAAATGTTAGTGATGCTCACAGCAGACGACTACCTCATGAGAAAACTGGTCTTGTTGCTAAATTTACTGAAACACAAGGAGCAGATCAGCCACTAAGGATGCAATCTGGTTTAACCCTTTCCCACATACAACAAATCTGCAGTAGACGACTTTGAAATTATTGAAAATCTCTTTAATTAGATGATTGCAAGATTATTGAATAGAGTTGAAATCATTGTGGCAAATGAAGAAATTGCTCTTTTCAAAAGTCACCTGTTGCAGATTCGTCGGAAAATGTCTACATGTGGGAAAGGGTTAATGGAACCAATATGTTACAAAGCATGTTTTCCCAATTGTCATACACTGCATGTCTTCCCAATTGTCATATACTGCATGTATTCCCAAGTTTTACATACTGCATGTTTTCCCAATTGTCACATAATGTATGTTTTCCAATGCCATATACTACATGTTTTCCCAATTGCCACATACAGCATGTTTTCCTATGTCATATACCGCATGGATTCCCATGCCATATACTGCATGTCACATACTGCATGTATTACAATGCCATATATACTGGATGTTTTCTCAATTGCAACATACTGCATGTACTCCCATGTCATATACTGCATGTTTTCCCATGCCATATACTGCATGTATTACAATGCCATATACTACATGTATTACAATGCCATATACTGTATGTTTTCCCAATTTCAACATACTGCATGTTTTCCCATGTCACATACTGCATGTACTCCCATGTCATATACTGTATGTTTTCCCAATTGTCACATACTATATGTTTTCCCATGTCATATACTGCATGTATTCCAATGCCATATACTGCATGTTTTCCTATGTCATATACTGCATGTTTTCTCATGCCACATACTGCATGTTTTCTCATGTCATATACTGCATGTTTTACCATGTCATATACTGCATGTTTTCTCATGCCACATACTGCATGTTTATGTCTATCACCTCACTTTCAGCAACTACTATCAAAACAAATATGCTTAACTCTTTGACTGGTGGAACCGATTTTGAGGAGCCTTTGCCAACAGATAATGGTACCATTTGACAGACTATACACATTTGGCTGCTCAGCTCAACATTCTATCTTGATTTTCCTGAAATTGGCTATGGACTCATCCAAATGCAAAGCTGGACAAGTCCATTTTAAAAATTCAGCATTGGTATGGTAAACACTTTCCCTGATATAGAGGACCATAGTAGCTTTTATGGTAAATGACATATGTAACTGTACTTCATATATTCCAGATGTTGCACTTTTGCTATGTTTTAACCCTTTCCCAATTGCAGATGAACATGAATTTTGACACATCTGCAGCCAACACATTTTGAAAACACTGTTTTAAACTTAAACCAAAAATGATTATGTCACTCAGTGAGATTTGCCAAACATTTGCCACAAATGTTTTAAAGAAGTCTGCTGCAGGCAGCTTCATATTATGTGGGGGAAGGTATAAAGCAGTTGACTGTAGGTACAAACTGATCTTGATATGATGATATAGTTAAACCTTTCCCTTATATAGACGCTTTCTGACGTCTCTGCAGCAGACAACTTTTGAAAATGGAGAAGTTGCTCAAAAAGAAGCAATCTCTCCATTTGCCACAATGTCAATTTGTTCAGTCATTACACTTGCATTTATAGAGATTTTTCATGTGTTTGAATAGATGTATTCGAAGTCGTCTGCTGCAGATATGTTGTATGTGAGAAAGGGTTAATAAGCTATTTGTCCTGTAAAAATCTGAGGGACTAATGCAATATTTAGGAAGTTACATATACAATTTGATAAAATAAGAACTTTCCCGCCTGTAGACGCATTCTGACATATCTGCAGCAGACAACTTTTGAAAACATTGTGTCAAAAGACGTAATTGTAAATGATGAGCAATTTCTCTATTTGCAAAAATGTTTTTAACTCTTTTCAATGATTAAAACTCCCATTTATTGAGATTTTTGCTTCAATGCTTTTAAAGTTGTCTGCTGGAGATTTGTTGTATATAGGAAAGGGTTAAAGTAAATCACAAAAGGAAAGGTCAATTTAATATACAGTAGTAATTAACAAATAGAAGAAGTCTCCTAATTGAGTACTGTCCAATAATTAAGCTTCACAGATATGAAAATATTCAATCAAGCTAATGAATACTTAAGTAATAATGACCATCTAAATGAAAATGAGCTTACATTTATGGAATTAGGTAGCGAGAAAAATGGTCCAGAATCGATGAGCACAGTGCAATAATGAAGAAATATGGACTGTGGTCATGGCAGTTGGTCCGAATCATAATCAATAACCATAGTGATTGGAGAACCCTTCAAGAAAATAGATCAGCTGTCATTTTCCAGACATTTTTGTCAGAATAGTACATGCTGCCTCATGGAAGATGGGGGTCCAAATGCAGAGTTCTTGATAAGATAAATTAAATATATTTCCACAATATCTGCTATTCAACAATTAAATGGACCCATGGTGTGATAGCCTGTGTTGTTACGACTATCCTACCAGTAAGCCTGTGTTGTTACGACTATCCTACCAGTAATAAGTATTTGAAAGAAACATATTGTGTCACTTACCATTAACCCTTTTCCACATACAACAAATATGCGGTAGAATAATTAAACTTATAAAAAACTTTTAAACATTTCTATGTTGGAATTGGTTTACCAATAACTACAACAAACTAAGTCAAGGTGTGATGGACAGAAACAGTCTGACGAACAACTCAAAAGTGACTCTCTTTCTAATAGATAAGTGGCACAATAATAAATATCAATATTAAGGTGCTGTATTAGATAGCTTCACTAAAGTGACAGAGGGGTAGTATATTGTATAATTTGTAACGCAAAGAGGTAGTATATTGTATAATTTGTAACGCAAAGAGGTAGTATATTGTATAATTTGTAACACAAAGGGGTAGTGTATTGTATAATTTGTAACGCAAAGAGGTAGTATATTGTATAATTTGTAACATAAAGGGGTAGTGTATTGTATAATTTGTAACTCAAATAGTTAGTATATTGTATAATTTGTAACGCAAAGGGGTTGTATATTGTATAATTTGTAAAGCAGTGGTAGTATATTGTATAATTTGTAACGCAGTGGTAGTATATTGTATAATTTGTAACGCAAAGAGGAAGTATACTGTATAATTTGTAACGCAAAGGGGTAGTATATTGTATAATTTGTAACGCAGTGGTAGTATATTGTATAATTTGTAATGCAGTGGTAGTATATTGTATAATTTGTAACACAAAGAGGTAGTATATTGTATAATTTGTAACACAGTGGTAGTATATTGCATAATTTGTAACGCAGTGGTAGAGCGTCCAGGTGTGATCCCTTGTTTGGTCAGTGAAGTTATGGCTTTGACTCCTTGGCCCTCAGGATTGTGGGGTAAGCATTTTTACCAATGACAGACTCGTTGGTATCAGGATAAAAATATTAGTAGAACTAGTAACTTACCAAGGAAACATCCAGATAAAACTAAAGATTGTTGAAAGATTTGTAAAATACAATACAAACAAACATTGATAGAAATAAAGGACTTACTGTAAGAGGTATTTTAGGACAATATTGGTGTAACTGTTTCTCATTACCAGACAAAGTTAAAATATCCTGATTTGATAAATTAGCAATTATCGCTAATGGTATAGCTATATATGTATAATATATACTGGTATATGACCAGTACTAGATAAGTTTAGAGTGAACCTACCAGTACTAGATAAGGTAAGAGTAAACTTACCAGTACTAGATAAGGTAAGACTAAACTTACCAGTTCTAAGGCCAGGTAATTTGATTTGAACTGTTGAAAGGCACTAAAACATAACTGATGCAAGCTGGACCAAACCATTAATTGGTGCCCAGCCTCAATTCCTGTGTGTAAATCACATTTTGACTGTCCAAACAGATAGATCCCTGATGTAAAGGTTTTCAGAGACATAATGGTTTATGCACCAAATGTTTTTTCCATCATGTCTCTATTTGTGTAAGTGAATGAAAGATACAGGTGGAGCTTTATGAAACCCAAGAGAATATAGTACAGGTGTACCGGCATTACAAAATAAGACTTTATCAATCTATATATTGAGAGTGGGGTGATACATATCTATGGTTCTAATGTCCCTAATTGATTCCCTAAATCCTATATCATCATTGATTTATGGTTGTTCAACACAGGCTAGTCAAGTTAAATGGTCACCCTACAATCCGGAGCACAAAGGAGGAAAAGCCACTGTGTATATTTATTCACAGGCTGACCGAGTATATATATTGTTTGCATAATGCAACAATACACCTTATATAGTCATACAGTAAGGCATATGTTTTATTAACCCTTCCAACATACAACAAATCTGCAGCAGACTGGGCAAAACTATAGGAATGAAATTATCATAATTAAATAGAGTTTGAAAACACTTTCAAAAGGAGAAATTGCTCAAAAGTGATCATGATGGAGAAATTGCTGATCATGTTTTCCAAAAAATGTTTTAAAATGTCATCTGTTGCAGCGGTGACAGAAAACTTTACACAAATCTTATGATTCAATATTACTCCATGTTGTGGGTACTCATACATTTTAATTTAACCCTTTCCCTCATACAACAATTCTGCAGCAGACGACTTTGAACATATTTTGTCAAAGCATGGTATATCTCTTTAATTGAATGGATGACCTATGACTAAAAGTGGAAAACATTGTGGCAAAAGGAGAAATTGCACGTTTTGTGCAATTTCTACTTTAGTTACTATGTTATCAAAAAGCTGTCTATTGCAGAGGCGTCAGAAAGCGTCTATATAAGGGAAAGGGTTAATTAATGAAGTCTGAGATTAACCCTTTTCTACGTACAACAAATCTGTTAAGGATTACTTTGAAAACATCTAGACCAAGACATGGAAATTCTTGACTAAAGATAGAATTCTTTTTCAATAGAGTTGAAAACATTATGGTTAAAGAAGAAGTTTCTCCTCATTAGCTATTTCTCATTCTGCCACAATGTTTTAAAAAGATATCTTCTGAAGATATGTCAAAATGTGTCTGCATGTTGGAAAGGGGTGTTAAACATCCGTTATCTCATCCCTGCATTGCAAACATTCTGTTCCATGTTATCTTGATAACTTACTAACTCACACTAAATTACCTCCCTGGTATTTTTTGCCTACTGATGAATGAAATGTTTTATTTGGCAAGGAATCTTTACCCTTTCTTCAATTTATTTTGACATATTTGTAGCAGATGCTTTTTTATAAACTTTACAAAAATTGAAAGTAAATTTGAAGGGTAATGAATATGATTGTAGGAAAATATGAAATTGCTTTAAGTAAGCTATTTATTACTCCTAATTGGATTTTTACCTCAAAATCTTCAGCTGAAATAGGCTTCAGAAAATTAGTCTGGCCCTTTCCTACATACAGCAGTTCTGCAACAGAACAAAACATTTTGGCGATACCTATAATTGGCGAAATAATTATTGAAGTTAATAACATTGCGGTATTGGAGACAACTCATCCCTTTGTCACTATGTTTTCAAAAGCCATCTGCTGCAAAGTCATCAGAAAGTGTCTACATGGGGAACCTTCATACATGAGAAAAAGCAATCTATGACTCATCAAAGAACTCCTTACAATAGCCCTATGATAATCTCAAGCTTCATTAAATGTCCCCATTAATCATACTCCAAATTTAAAACATTCAGGAATTCCATTTCTTTACAGAGAGAGGGGACAATGGCCTATGAATTTGTTCCAACTTTAGTAAGGCTAGCAAAATTGAGGAAATTTTCAATGTCAAAACAAATATTCTATTCCCAAATAGAAAGTACTTTATATGTAAAGATATGGAGTAAAAGCATATTATTTACAACCATATTATAAATGCCATTTGATGTCACACAGTCTTTTGTTCAATACAGTTTTATTTAGCTAGAAAATCAGTTTTGCTTTCCACATGCATGGAAATATAAAGGTATTTGAGTTACAAACGAGGCTTCTCTTTATAAACAAAGGAGTACAAAAGCATGATTAGTCCCATTTGTGAAAAATAATGCACACTTGAAGATTTCAATCTTGCACATTACCCTTGGAAGACCCGAGATCTGATAAACCCCAGACTTCACCATACCATCTATATTTATAATAAATCTGTCAACTTAATGACCAGCCAGGCAAAAATATCTTAATCACAATATTTTTAAGGCAGCCCTGGTTCTTACTATTCTCCTCACAAAATACTTCTTATTTTAAAAATCTGCAAGGTGTAGATTGTGTAAAGATATTTGATAAATTTCTCCTGCTAATTAGTAAACCCTTTCCCCCATACAGACACTTTCTGGCACCTCTGCAGCAGACAACCTTTGACAATCATATTTAGTAGTTTCTCCTTTAGCTACAATGATTTCAGCTCTATTTAATATATCTTAACATATCAACTTTTATTAATAAAGATTTTCCAGTTTTTGTTTGCTCACATGTTTTCTAAGTCAACACAGCAGATTTGGCGATGTGGGATGGGGTTTAAGATGCAGTGTCATTGAGGAAAATGGGTAAGACATGAATGACTATAAATGTGTTCATCCACAACAGCTGGACTGCAAACAATCATATAAATATCACCATGAATTGATCACTGCATACATTATACAGTTCTGATACATGTAGAAAAGCATCCCATTTGGTGTCATGTGAACAAGATAAACTGACAGCCATTGGTCTCTTGACAACACCATAGATAACTGTGTGTCAGTAAATTCTTTAACACTCTCCCATATACCACGAATCTGCAGCAGGCCACTTGGAGAACATAGTGACAAAAACTGGAAAATATACATTTAAGATAATTTTATTGTTAAATAAAGTTGAAAACATTGTGGGCATTAAGGAGAAATTGCTCATTGTGAGCAATTTTGCCTGAGGTGGCCACAATGTTTTTTAAAAGTCGTCTGCTGCTATTGCATCGAAATGTGTCTTTAGGTGGGAAAGGGTTAATTCTCTCCAACATACAGACACATTTTGAAGGTATTGCAACCTTATAAACCTTTGTGACAAAGTAAGAAATTGCTATAATTTTTCCAGTGTATTCCACTCTTTTCAATAATTATACAGTTACCATACTTTGATCTTCAACAAATGTTTAAAGTTGTCTGTTGCAGATTTGTTCTATGTTAGCCAGCTAAAGCCATGATACAGTATTGCATTACTATTACAGTTTTGTTTTTGGTTTATAAGATCGTCCTCAAAAAGAGTTTTCCAGTGTAGTTACTAGTGTCGCCTGACTCGATCCCCATTATCCATTAAATCAAAACATGATGGACAGACAGACGGATGGAAATAATTCCTAAGTATATCCCTGTCTGACAGACAAGAGATTCAACTTAACCATTTCCCTCGTAAGCATACACCTTTTGAAAACATTGTGGCAAAAGGAGAAATTGCTCATAATTTCTCCTTTTGTCAAAATGTTTTCAACTAAATTTATAATTGAACTGTAATTTTTCGGAGATTTTTCAAGCTTTTGCCAATTATTTTTGTTTCCAAAGTATTCTGCTGCAGATTTGTTGTATGTGGGAAAGGGTATAATAAAGTGACTTGTTTGTGGTAACAAGAGTTATTGCATCAGAACTAGCTACCAATTAGGCAACAAAGTCTTTACTATGGGTATGAATGATCATATTCAATGTTGTAAATGTTGTTTAGGTAAATGGTTTGTTTGGTGTGTGACTTGAGCACAGTAATGCTATTCAATTAATGGAAGCTTAAACTTAATACAGCAGTAAATACATCAATTTCCTGATAGATTTAGCGCAATGTAGCCTTCTAAATTAATACAGAAACAAAATCAATTGACAATTTCTTTCTTAACATTACCATTTCATGTGAATAGAGATTTTCCATATATATCCCCCCAGATGATTTCAAAGTCGTAAGCTGCAGGCATGTGGGAAAGGGATTAATATGGTAGTGATGACTTTCTTCCAAATGGCTCTCTTCGGCTCTCGGGGTATAACATTATGACTGCTGCGCTTGATCCACTGGCGCAGTGTCCAATCTAGGAGGGAGGACTGTTGCAGTACTAAGTCTCACACTGTGTTGAATACCCCCTTGTTGAAAGCAGCATAAGAGCTTGTAACACCATTTGACATGTATTTAAAATAAATTGAAAGCAGCATAAAAGAGCTTGTAACACCATTTGACATGTATTTAAAATAAATTGAAAGCAGCATAAAAGCTTGTAACACCATTTGAAATGTATTTAAAATAAATTGAAAGCAGCATAAAAGAGCTTATAACACCATTTTAAATGTATTTAAAATAAATTGAAAGCAGCATAAAACAGCAAATATAACCAAACACACAAACCATGAAGTAAGCAATACATTAATCAAGTCCCATTATAATACACAGGACAGACATAGAGGTCTTTCTGTATGACAGTTTGTATTCTATGATTAATACAGTCCATATAAACAGAATGACATCTATATGTATGAGCCAGTCCTTGCAAAAAGGTACAACTGAGCCATTGAGAACACAGTAGACCCCTATTGTTACCTGCACATCTTTACAATCTGATCAAGATCCACAGCTAGTAAGGAACATTTAGCAAACTGTGTTGATGACAATAAGACTGCATGGTCATCTGATGATTTACACACAGAACACTTCTTGTACCTTTTCTTTTGAATATGAATAACGTCAGTTATGATAAAGTACTCATGACCGATATCAGACCCTCTCCATAATTACTTATGTCTACTCATATATTAAATCATATTTAAATGGCTTCTTAGGTTTTCCCCTTAATTGGTTGAATGAGGAATATATCTATATACCACAATCACCTGGGTAATAAAGGTTTGGTTAACTCTTCCATTGATACTTATCATTTGATATCTCTGCAGAAAACAACTTTAAAAATATTGTGGGAAGAACCTCCGAAAAACCTCAGATCAAGCCATTGCGAATGACAGTAAAAGATTTTCTTTTTTCAACATGTTTGTATGAAAAGTCCTCTACTACAGGGACATCCCAAGATCTTCTGTAGGAAGAAGAGGGTAAATAGACAACACCAGCACAACAATAACCCAGTCATTAACACGCATCATTTTCCATCATAATTAATGCACCAACATACAAGCATAATCCACTTTGAAATGGTTATATTGTGATGTGCACATGTTGACTGATTGTGATACCTAATGGCAGCACACGAAATTTAAAAACATTGTAGCAATAGGAGAAATTGCTCATCATGAGCAATTTCATGATTAGCAACAATGTTTTGAAGTTTTTTCCTTATAGAAACTTGCCATTTGTTGTATGTGGGAAAATGTAATAACTAACCTAGTACATTAGTCGACATCATCTACTCTGATGCAGAAAATTGTATGACTTCTGGTAATTTAAGTTTTTGTTACAAATTTAAAGTTTTTTTTGTTTGGAGAATCCAAACAATATAGTTTTTGAATCCTACCTCATTATGTCTTTATCCGGAATTTCCTACGCACTGAAAATAGTACTCTTACTTTTCAAATATGTATCAGGACCTTTGATTATAGGAAGTGCTGAGGAACAACTTGTTTGAGCTTTTACTCCTTTTCCAAACATGTTTCCCAAAACTGACTGCTATCGTGATAACCTATGGTTTCAACTGTGCTCTATATTAGTAAAAGGGTTGGTAAGTCCTTAAGCCCCATTTCCCCTTTATTTAATAGATTACATAACCATATTACAAAATTTAATATGCCTTTACACGGTTCATTAAAACTCTGACTTTTAATACCTATATGTTACAATAGCCAGGTAAGTAGATTACCCATTAAACTGTCATAAATGTCAAATTTGTTGACAGAAAATCTATTTAATATCTGTCCATTTGTATTTTCGTGCTTATGGGGGCGTTTTACCTAACAATCATAAATAACCATCTTATCAGCCTGTCAATCTGTTGCATCACTGATCCTAAGTGATCTATTGTACTATATGTGTGCATTACATTAAATTTCATTAAATATATCCCTGTTTAAACCTTTCCCTCATATAGACACTTTCTGACGCCTCTGCAGCAGAAGGGTTTTTGAAAACATAGTGACAACAAAAAGAAGAAATTGTACAAAACTTGCAATTCCTCCTTTCGCCACCATGTTTACCACTTTTAGTAATAGGTTATCCATTCAAATACAGAGATTTTCCAGTTTTTGACAAAATATGTTCAAAGTTGTCTGCTGCAGAATTGTCGTATGAGGGAAAGGGTTAAAAAAGATTGATTTTTAACATATTTAGTTTTTCAAATCACTTAAAACATTGCTTAACTTTGTCTTTTATTCCCTCCAATACAAATGATTTCTGGCCTAATGATCATTTGCTGCAGATGAAATTTTCCACAATGCTTTGAAAGTTTTAGATGTATATCAAAATAATACTTCAAGATTTCTAGATATTTGTTTTTATGCTGAGAGCTTTTGAAAGGAAACGACTCTTGAAATACCAATCTGGTAAACATAACTGCAAATTCTGCAATATAACAAATTATCTAAATATAAAACAACATTTTTACCATTTCAGCCTGCTGATTGTAGGCCACTGATTGAGAGACTTAAGAACACAAACAATGAAACACTTTTGGCAGAACTCACAGCCCTGAAAAATACAACATTTGGAAAGGTAAGTTATTTAAAATTATTATATAAAATATATGTCACAAGAAGGGATGTCATCAGATTTATGTTAATATAGACAGTTAATCTGAATAATAGCAGAACATGTCCAGTAAAAAATGAGCTGGTTTGGTGAACAAAATGAGAACATCAATCCAAATGTGCAATACTTTGATGTTGTATTTCTTGCAGGCGGCACTGGTAAAATAATTTATATTTGAAAAGTACTAGTTAATACTGATAGTTGATATTGCGCAATATTTTCTGTTAACAAAATACCCAACCAACGGTTATCTTGTTTCAGTTCAATCAGTGCATTTATTATGGTATGAAAATGAATTTTTATGAGAAAAGATTAGGAAACTGAATAGAATTTTTTTTTTCGATAAGCAAGCACACAGTAATAACCAATAGAATTAACCTGTTATGACCCATTTTCAGTGGTATTTTCCAAAAGTCACCTACTGTGGCTGACAGGTAGTAACGGCTGCGCTCAGGGTACCTGGTTTAGCATAATGACTAACTGGCTGGTGTCGGATAAATGGACCAGTAGTATGGTTAATTTACCCAGGAAATGCTGTGATTTAACTTAACAATTGTTGAAAGCAGAGAAAAACACCAAACTGCTTTAGATGAAGAATTGTAGGTAGAAAGGTGTAATGCCATTACTAGGAATTTGAATAAATCAATAACACAAGTAAAACCATTGCTACCAGGTTTTCAAAATATAGGGACCCCTTTCCCACACACATCAAATATGAAGCAGTCAGCTTTTAAAGAATCTAGGCCAAAATATTAGAAATTTATGAATGAAAGTATATTTATTGAATAGAGTTGATGACATTGTGGCTAAAGGAGAAATTGCTTATTATGAGCAATGTCAATGTTTACAGACGTCGTCTGCTGTATTTGTGTCAAATGCTTATGTATGTAGAAAAGGTTATACAATTATGATATAATCAATGAGCAGTAATCAATTTAATAAACCAGAAGTTAATGAAATAATCATTATTAAATTTATTTTTAACATTTGCAGTGTGAACTTTACCACTGGGCAGATGTATTGGATGTATTTGATGAAGTGCTGGAAAAGGCATGTAAAAAAGAACAAGAAAAAGCATGGACGTTAGCCTGTGACCTGCAGGCAAATGAAGAGGTAAACTTTAACCTTTTCCCTCTTTCAACAAATATGCAGAAGACGACTTTAAAAATAACTATTGCAACCGATTTTTTTTTTTAAAAATCAAAAAAATCTTCTCCGTAAAAACCAAAAATGTTGGTAGAAATGTTTCTTGGATAAACCTCCACCAGATTCCTTCAAACCATGTTGATTTGTCAAAAAATATGGCCACCAGTGGCTCTTTTGCCTTGTATGGCTTTATAAAAACTTCATGGCAAAAGGATGAATCTGATTTTCAAATTACATGTCCTTGGGTTACCCTCTATGTGATTCCTTCAACAAGCCATGATAATTTGTAAAAAAAAATTGGCCACAAGGGGGTTGGGCTCTTTACCTTGTATTGCTTAAGAGAAAACTTTCAGAACAAAAGGATGAAGCTGATTTGCAATAACTTTGTAGAAATAATCTTAGGTAATTCACTATGAGATTCCTTCAAGCCATGTTGATTGGTCGAAAAACAATGCCACCATGGGACTGCCTAATATGGCAATAGTGAAAACTCTTCGCGTCAGAAAATATGTTTTTGAAAACGAAAATGAGCTTAAAAAATTTGGTCTGAAACATTGTCTAGTGGCACTCGACCAAAGATATTCAAATTGGCCCAGCCTCTGGAGTAACCTGTTTTACATAGAGAGTATACCGTATATCCGCAGCCATAAGTCTACTTCGGCCATAAGTTGAGGGTCGATTTTGAACCCAATTTTGGTGGTTTTGAGGTTTCTCTCAGTCATAAGTCGGGGTCGACTTTTTAAAAATATCGGACC